>LVTN01000001.1:633315-697038 GCA_001649415.1 Musa itinerans
ATATACATACATACATATATATGGTTCTGTGCAAGGTTCGGAATTTCTTGTACCGGTACTATACTGGTCAAGGTTCGGATTGGGACTAATCCATACCAATGTACCAACACCCAGTATTATCAACATGTGGCAAGTTTCAAAATAATCCTGAAATTTTTGACAAAAAAACTGCAGGCACCAGACCTATATCATATCATACTAGGTGGTATTGCAAACCTTAGTTCCACGCAAGGATGCAAAAATAGATGCCAGCAACATGGTACGAGGGTTCAGATGGCTACGAAAGAAAAGGGGAAAGAAAAACAGAAATACATACATGTGGCAAGTTTATCAACATGTGGCAAGTTTCAAAATAATCCTGAAATTTTTGACAAAAAAACTGCAGGCACCAGACCTATATCATATCATACTAGGTGGTATTGCAAACCTTAGTTCCACGCAAGGATGCAAAAATAGATGCCAGCAACATGGTACGAGGGTTCAGATGGCTACGAAAGAGAGGGGAAAGAAAAACAGAAATACATACATGTACGAAGAGACATAGACAAGATAAGAGGAGTGTCAGTTTGCAGTAGAAATAGATTTTGGTTCCCACATGAGCAGAATGTAAGCCAAAAGGTGGGAAGGCAGGAGGTTAGGGTTTGGTTGGGCTTGTCACGAAGTGGTGCTTATAAAGTTATACATATGAATGTCTATCCATTAAGAATAGATTTGGAACCACTATGCCATATGTACTATCTGAGCCCAGGAAGGAGCTTCTGGATAAGGATTTAAACCTCGTTGCAGCACCCGATTTTGGCAAAAAGGTCAGACCAGTATGTTAGTGAAATTCCGAGCAATAAACCAACCATACCACATGTAATCCATGAAAATAATAATAATTTGAAAACTGACAGTTACCAACCTATATGGTTCAATATTGGTCCACGATCAAACTATATTTTAATAGTCCATACTCCATACCATGGAACTCCTTTTCACCCACACTGGTACATACAAGGCGCTACATACCGGTCCGAGTGTGAATTGGTTCAAGGACTGCCCTTGTTTCAAACAATCTGGTCCAATAGGGTTCGCGATTGCGAGCCCTCTTCTCGCTGTTGTCAGCCATGGCTTACCTCCCCCCTTATCGCCATCGTCCGCCACTGCATATCTTTACTCTTCTTGCTGTCATCGGCCTACCTTCCTGCCCTATTGTGACATCGAGTATGCTTCCTCCTCTCCCTCCACCTTGTCCTCTTCTTCCTTCCTCTTCCTTCTCTTCCTCCGCTATCTCCTCTTCCTTCCTCTTTCTCTTTCCTCCACCTCCTCTTCTTCCTTCCTCTTACTCTTCCTCCACCGCCTCCTTTTCTGCCTTCCTCTTCCTTCTTCCTCCTCCCTCTTCCTCCTCTTCTTTCACTGCCACATCTTCAACCTTCTTTCTCTTCGACTCGTCAGTACATTCTAGTGTATCATGTGTTGGTACACATCAGTAAATACCGATCTGGTCAAGGACTGGTACAGTACCCCTGTACAAAATTGCAGTCCTTAGTTCATGCCAACCAGTACAATCAAAACTTTGATTCGTGCTTCTACAACTGTACCTAAAAATTGTCAATTTGTGCAATGATTAGGCTTTAGTTGTCATGTAAATAGGTCTGAAACCTAAAAGGTGGGGCTGACTAGCAAAGGGGATCAGCACTGACTTATGTTTGGGACTATTGGACCCTAGCTTATAAGAGGCTAACCCCACATCAACTAGGTCGAAAGGTGGGGTGGAGCTAGCAAAGGGTATTGACACTTGGGCCACTTATATCCTAGCTTTTATTTTAAGAGGCTAACCAAGGTTTATCGTACCAAGGCATACCGCTCGATACAAGCGGTATGTACCGGTCCGATAAGAGACTAGTATGGGCAATACATATCGGTGTTTGTCAATATGCACCACCGTACCATGTATTATTACATCGATATGGTTCAGTACGTACCATACCGACAACCGGTCGATATGTTGGTATGGACTAGTAAGGCGAATCATGAGGCTAACCACTCTCATTGTTAGATAGTCCCACATCAATCAGGATTCATCCTGCAATGTCTCATGTATGTGGTAGTCATCACCCTTCAGAATAAAGCCTCTATCCTAGCTTTTATTTTAAAAGGCTAACCACTCTCATCGTTAGATAGTCCCACATCAATCAGGATTCATCCTGAAGTGGCTCATATATGTTGTAGTCACCACCCTTCAGAATAAAGCTTTCATTTTATTTGGGGCCACTCATCATTTTTTCTCATTCTCACTCCAAAATAAATATTTATGGTGAACAATTTAATGAAAATGGACAAAACAATAGCATTACTAGACAGCTAAATTATGATAAAGTGACATCTGGTTATCTCATCCTTGAAACACACTACTACATAAGGACAAATCAACAAGAACTTACCATTATAATGATCAGAAAATTAACACAGTGTCATGACCATTATAAAATTTTTAGAACTAACCTTTATAGAAATTTTAAAAAATTGGCATGATGTACATTATAATTTAACATGTAATCATTGAAGATCAATACAACAAAAAGAGAATCAGAAGATTCTTACCGATCCAGAATCAGAGTCAAAAAACCTGTAGAGTAATCTAATTATAGTGGACTTGCCTGCACAAAACATTGTGACAAAAAAATTGTCAAAACCTTAAAACCAATTAATTAAATATTTTTGGAGGAAATCATAGAAAAAGATTATGCATCTCTAATAACATTTAAGAAAGATGGAATGCAGCATATTCATTGGGACAGCCTTGCTGTGATACTGAGATTGCTCCATTATGGGGTTTAATTTATAATAACAGCCTCTCACATTTAGAGATAAAGCTAACCTTCCACCACTCTCTATGCCACTGGCTGGAGTCCAACACACTGGGCTGCCATTTCAGCATAAAATGGGCTGGTATATGACAAAGAGAAAGCTATACATCATAATATCAAATTTTAAAGTGATCACAATCATATCACTTTGGCATGACTCTACCAAGTTTATTTGAAAATACTTTACTGAAGCTGCTTATGTTGACATGTCAGATATAAAATTATCGACCACAAGAAATACACTGAGCACAGGCTGACATGATACCAAGCATCCATGACAACATGCAGCACATCATGTCATGCTGTGTTGCACACCTTCCTAATAGTGTCTTAGGCAAATCAAGAACACAGGCATATTAGACCATATGGGCAACACTAGTGTGAGCTGTAAATAAATCAGTGATTTAAAAAGCATTAGGCGCCAAGGTCCAAAAACGCCCGAGGCGCTAAAATATAAAAATATATAATATAATTAATAAATATAATTATTTAAATAAAAATATGATATTAAATTAAAAAAATCTTACAAAATCATAATATCACATTAACAAAAAAAATCTCAAAATTCAAAACAATAACAATAATTTCAAATAAATAAAAATTAGCAGTATTAAAATCAAAATAATATATTATTAATCTAATAAATAAAAAAATATTGTTACTAGTATATAATTAACAGTATATTAACAGTATACTATCGAGTCGATGTGAGAAGAGGTAACAGCGAGTGTGGAAGCGGGAGCGGGAGAGGCGAGTGGCGATAGTGGCAGTGGCAACGGCGAGAAGCGGCAGCGGCAGCGACAACAGGAGCGGGAGCGGGAGAGGCGAGTGGCGACAGTGGCAGTGGCAACGGCGAGAAGCAGCAGCGGCAGCGACAACAGAAGCGGGAGCGGCGAGCAACGACAATGCCAGCGACAGCGGTAGCAGCGAGCAACAGGAGCGGGAGCGACGAGCGATGATAGTGGCAGTGGCAGCGGGAGCGGGAGCGGCGAGCGACGATAGTGGCAGCGGTAGCAGCAAGCAGCGACAGCGGGAGTGGCAGTGGCTGCGGTGAGCGGCGGCAGGAGCGGCGACAGTGGTAGCGGCAGCGACGAGCAGGGTTAGGGTTGGGCAGTGATTTAAAAAGGCGCTCGGGCACTCGCCTAGGCGCTCGGGCGAGGCGAGGCGAGGCCCGAGCGCCTCGCTTCATTTCCAGGTGACGCGCTTCAATGAGGCACCGCTTAGGCGCTCGCCCAAGCGCCGGGCTCTTTGGGCGAGCGCCTAGGTTAAACCAGGCGACCAAACCAATGGTTTAGGTCTGGTTCAATCTCCGGTGCATTAGTTGGTTCAATCGAACCAACTAAAGCACCAATATCAGCGCGACTTCCCCAACCCTAACCCTGCTCGCCATTCACGCTGCTCGCTTCCACTCCTGCTCCCGCTGCTCACTTTTACCACTGCCACTGCCACTGTCGCCGCTCGTCGCTCCCGCTCCCGCAGCCGCTGCTCGCTGTCGCCGCTCCCGTTGCTCGCTGCTACCGCTGCCACTGTCGTCGCTCGCCGTTGCCGCTCCCGCTTTTCTCAGCACCCTCGGTCTTCCCTTACACTCTTCTCTTCTCTTTCGCTTCTCCTCTTTCGAAATCGAAAGTATACTGTTAACAGTATACAGTATAACACTATTATTTTGATTTTAATACTATTAATTTTTATTTATTTGAAATTATTGTTAGGTTTCAGGATAAATGGCAAGTGTACATAGCAACTCAATAGTGTCTCTAATGGCATCAAAAAAAGATCCTGCATGGAAGTATAGTTATCTAAAGCATCCGAAAGATCCTAATGCAGTGACTTGCATGTTCTGCGATAAGACTACTAGAGATGATATTTTTCGTGCAAAACAATATCTGGTAGGAAATTTTATTGTTTTGAATTTTGAAACTTTTTGTTAATGTGACATTGTGATTTTGTATCTTAGATTTTCTTAATTTAATAGCATATTTTTATTTAAAATTTTAAATAATTATATTTATTAATTATATTATATATTTTTATATTTTAGCGCCTCACTTTGCTCGGGCGAGCGCCTAGCGCCTCGGGCGTTTTTGGACCGTGGCGCCTAGCGCTTTTTAAATCACTGGGGTTGGGGAAGTCGCGAGAGGGATGTTGGGAGGCTGATATCGATGCTTTAGTTGGTTCAATCGAACCAACTGAAGCACCGGAGACCGAACCAAACGTAAAACACTGGTTCGGTCGCCTAGTTTAACCCGAGCGCTCACTCGAAGCGCCCGACGCCTGGGCTTGGGCGAGCGCCTAGGCGGCGCCTCTTTGAAGAGAGGCGCCTGGACATGAAGCGAGGCGCTCGGGCCTCGCCCGAGCGCCTATTGAAATCGCTGAAATGAACAATGGATCCAGTGGAATTTCATTAGACGCAGGATGTGAATTCATATAGTTTATTATAAAATCTTCCTTGTTCTTACTGAAACCACATGACCTGGATTCAAGTCATGGAGACTGATACCCATCATATCTATATTCATATTGTCTATAAGTGACTATAACTCCAAAGCATAACATCAGAATATTCCTTCTTCTGCAGAATGTGTTCCCAGCATGAATTATGTTATGCATCGAGTCATGGAGACTGTGATATTAACAGATCTATATTCAAATAGTTACATATTTTAAAACCATAAATTTAAACCCACATATGTATTTACTTAATTAAGAGCTGAAAGACAGGGTTCCATTGAAACCTCTTAGAGGTCACTGAGAAGCAAATAGGCATATGGCCTTATTTCATTGATCACAAATTCAGTAGAAGGATTAGGTTTAAAATGGCTGAAAGTCAATTACTTGGACTAATTCTAGTGTAACTATTTTGGCAGACAACTTTGGGTGTCTCCCAGAATTTTGTTCCTTCCTGACCAACTAAAGAGAAAATGCTATGATATATAAATAATGATATTTTTTTCTACTTAGGTAAACTTAAACACAAAGAACTAAACACAGAATCAAACATGGTATTCAAGCAAATAAATGAAGCTTACCACTTCCACTGGTTCCAACAATAGCCATGCTTTTTCCTGCCGGTACAGTAAATGATATTCCATCAAGAATCTTTCGTTCTGCCAGATATCTGAAATAAAAAAGGAAACAAAAATGTCCATGAAGTAGTAATAGCACTTTCATTAGTGGTGATGAAACATGAAAAAACCTTCCGAAACAGACATGAGTATGGATTTTAATAAGCAATAAAAATCATCGCTTGATTTTGCCAAGAATACGATAACTTCACTGTTCCTATTTTCCTAATAAAAATCTCATGTGACTTTAAATGCAGGAATATTAAATGATAATTTTCAAGAAAGATATTTTAGACAAAATTAAGATGAACAGAAGAAGCTGAATTTGCCTCCTCCTATAGATTAATTTACTACATACAAATAAGCACCACTCATGATTATTGTTGGAACAAGAGTACAAGGTAGAAGATGAAAAAGGAGAAAATCTGAAAATGAAAAGTTGTGAATGATGACAAAATTAATAGCTGGTGTCGATGCAGGAAGAAATAATCTCGTCCGAGACACTCTAGTTATACATAATACAGGACCAAAGCAACATCATCATCAATTAACAGCAAGTGTTTGGTACATGAAGCCTTCAAGACCATGTCCATGACGAATTTCTAATCAGATATGCCATTTCTCACTAGCTGTAACCAATTTCTCTTTGATCTAACTCTTCTCCTTATATCCCAACCTTAATTGACTCTTGTTCAGACAACCCAAAGTGAAACTAGCAGCAAATATGGCCTATTACTGGAAGCAGGGAAGACAGTGCCCAGGCGTGTATGGAAGCAGCAGGATGACTGAACTTGCAAGTCAACCTGATAGAAGGCAACTTCAGCCAGATTTTATGCAAGGACAACACCCTAAGTTCCTGGTAATTAAAAATAAAATTGGCTGGGATGGAAGAGATAATAGTCCAAACACATCTAGTTCACACTACAGAACAGTAGTATCAGGCTATCAGCAGCCAGCTAATAATTGATCAGATTAAAAAAAAATTCCTCCTCTGCTGTGGAAGAGAGAACTAAAACATCTCTATGTGAACATATGGTAATACATAAGATGAAAAATCTCAAGAACTACTGAGAGGGTTGGAGAAGCATTAGCCTTCCAATTACAGGTCACAAAAAGGTGTAATGTTTTGGATGATTGTAGGTGTAGAACACACTGTGTCAGAACAAGACCCACCAAGACACCAAGCAGCCACACAACAATACAGAAAAGTAACTTCAACTTCAATTACTTGTCCCTCCTGTCCAAGACCGGCCTGAATAATTAGCACCATTTATCAAGTGTGACAGCTGGTTAGTGACAACTGACCAATAGAGAAGAAAACAATAAGGAATGGGACAGAAGAAAAACAAGCGACCCCTACACCGAAGAAAACATATTTACTATTGGCAAAATTGGACTAGTTCACATAATTAGCACCATTTACTTAGTCCTGGCAACTGATCAGTAACAACCCACCAATAGAGAAGAAGAATAAAAAAGAAAAGGGAAGGGAAGGAGAGAAAATGTAAAGAAGCTAAACCTACAATCAATAAAAACATGTTTCATATTTGCAAAATTAGACTAAATTCTTCCACCTGTTTTTTGTTTTCCCAAATGTTGATTGAAAGCTCAATGAATCTGCATTTCCATGTTGCAGAAAGAAATGCAGACTATAAATCAACCAAAAATATGGTGAAGTTGTGTGACATATGTGCAATATAGGTATGCATTAATTCACATTAATTTGAGCACAGATGATTCTGCAAGTGTGACTGGAATGTTGATTCAAATAGAGGGGAGTTTAGAACCACAGAAAAATATTACCACTTCGAAAACCCAGGGAGGATCTTTGGAATGTTTTATGAACTAAAAAGTTCTATGAAACAAGAATTTGTGAATGTGAGAATTTGTCATAAGTTAACAATTAATGGTATTCACTATAGAGACCATTATGGTGGACATCAATCTGACACATAATTACCCGACTGAAATTAGACTCCTAAGTTCATCAATGACCATAATCTAAGGTTTAACTTTTACTTCTTATCGATGTCAGTGCACATGGAAAAATCAGTCTGGTATATTATTACCGCCAGACTTTGGAGTAACTAAATAATTATTACATGACATTCAAGCTGGAAAGTGATACATCTAGCACAGACCTTGACAAAGACCAATAAGCATCCTAATTATAATAAGTTAATACACTTTATAAAAGAGAAAGTACAAACCTACAAGATTAACTGAAGAAGATCACACCATGAAGATCAAACCACAATGAAAAACATTTAAGATCAAATCATGAGAAATAACAAAGGGGAGTAGAAATTGTTGAAGCACAAACTGTCTTATACAGTGTCTAGGTAGTCTAACACTTCAAAACAGAAGATGCATTTTGTAGAAGTGGCAAGAAATCATTCAGACTGTTATTAGAAAAATATGACACTTTGTCATGCTTGAAAGATTAATAGCAAGTAAAGAAAATAAACACATTTTTGAACCCATATAGATAAAAGTCAGTAAAGAATTTAGAATCTTATTTAAGAACGTAAATAAATGGAAAGAAATATTTTTTACCCAAAATTGATATTATTGAATTCAATGGTTCCTCCTTTAAAATGGAAAGGTTTGGCATTGGATGCATCTTGAATATCAGGCTCCTCCTGCAGAAGCCATTAGTGAAAAAAAAAAAAGGGTCAATAAGAAGAATGTAATTTGCATGATAAATGGCACATTCCTCCAAAATATTAAGTGAGAGAAGAAATTCTTTCTTTACACACTCTTATGTAATATGAAGTGGGCAGAACAAGAACCACAAAAAGAAATAGTTGAAGTGCAAATGGTTGTTGAGAAAAACACTAGATGTCAGACATGCAGATGGTCCTGATAATGATGTATTTTGCCTCAAAAACAACATCATAGAACCAAAATAAGCACTAAACTAACTGACTTTAAAAACGTCACGTCATATGCAACAATAAAATAAATCTTAGTTCCCTCCCAATCAAGTAGATCTTTTTGTTGTGATTATATAATTTTTAAAATTACAAGCTCCTCAGAAACAATCATATCCAATAACTAGTTTTACAAATTCATGAATTTAGAAATAATCCAATAATTGATACCAAAGAAGTACCAGATATAAATGTAGCAATCAGCCTTAGAATTGTAATCAATGGAAAAAGTAATGGAAGTTGTATGGCCAACAATAATGGAATAGCACTATTAGTTTTAGAGTTTAAGCATTTCAAAAAATAGTCCTAGCAGCTCAACTTCAACAACAGAAAAGCACTTCAAAAGGATAAGCACAAAATGCACCTCAAGCAAATGAAACATTGACTTCATATCAATAAGACTCTGTCTTGTCTCTCGATAAACACTTCCAAGAAAATTTAGAGGTAAAGAAAGCTGGAAGAGAAGCCCATTAACCATAACCTGAAATATGAAGAAATTGGTCAATTCAAATTTTATAGAGTGAATGCTTAATTTCCAAGAGAAAGGCATTATTTCTAGGAAAGCAGGAGGCATTACATGACATTTTTCACCTATTTTTAGCAACTGTAATAAATAGAGGAATGTATCCAATCATGATTCAATTTTAGCACTAATTTTTAATCATCATAATAGGTGCTATAAGTAGAAATGAAACTGAAAGAAATATAATTCTTACAAGACAACAAACAGATTTCCTTGTATGTTTGGAACTTTAATGTCCCAAACTATTTTTAGAATTACCTTGCATTCCTAATTTTAGTAACAGAAGAGAGAAAGAAAGAGAGAGAGAGAGAGAGAGAGAGAGAGAGAGAGAGAGAGAGAGAAGAGAGAACAAAACATAGAGAGGTAGTGGTGGTGGTGGTTGCATTGTAATGTGGGTGGGTGTTCTTGTCCTTTACCCACAAGAGTAGGTTTTTCAGTTCAGAAGAAAGTTGATCACTGTTCACATTTTTCAATGGTGGCATCTCTAAATAATTTATTGTCAAAATAACTATAACACAGTTGATATATATTGTACTTTTTAAGTCAAAGAACTATAAGAATAATCACCAGATCACCAACAGTCATTGCACCACTCATAATCCCATATGAAGATAAGATCATCGCCGTTGATAAAGCTGTGCTAAATATGAGATTTTGGCCGAAGTTTAAAGAAGCAAGACTAGACTGAGTCTTCAATGCAGCATCCTCATACCCTGATAAGTAGCATTTACTAAAGATTAGCTACCAGAAACAATCGAACAAAAAATAAAACAAGATCATAAATGTCAAGATTGTAATAAATGAAGGTTTAATATGAACAAGATACATACAGGAAATCCAATTTTAACAAATGTAAGTCATCATAAACAAAAATAATAGTTCGTCTAGGAAACTCTAAGCCTGTTCCAGCTGATATTTGTGCCTAGCAAATGTGATTCCTATTGAACTGCATGAAGATTGCAGACCACTATCCAGGTGTGAAATTATTTCATTATTTGTATGAGTAGATTAATGAAGAACATGCCAGCCCAAGAAGCAAACATACAAAATGCAGTAGTTAACAGTTGCTAACCAGATAATCCAGCCTCAATTACACGGTTCTCTCATCATCTTGCTAATATTCCAATAATTATAAAACCTACTTTTATATTGCAAAGCATAAGCATAAGCCTTAGAATATTTGATGATAAGGAATATCTGTCCAGTAATAAGTCATCAAAGTTCATTTATCATATGAAGAAAATGTATTTAACAATAAGCAAAAAAAAACACAAAGCACAGTAAACAAAATGACATCCAGAGACTTGATCATAATAAGATGTTTAAGTAAAAGATGGAACAACCATCTGCATCATCAGAAAACTGAACAAATGAACTGACAAATAATCCCCCATAAATTCACCCATCTAATGTAATCACAAAGGAATCAGAAATGGTAATGGAGATACAATTTCATAAGCCTCAACTGGACCATGGCATGTTGTAGGCAGAGTTCCTACACTAAATCCATACACTCAAAACTGTAAATTAAATTCTTGTGTAATACTTTAAATGCTACAAAGTCACAATTATCAAATAAGATTATGCAAAGCTTTAGAGAATAAACCGTGACTATCTATTTACAATTATTCTTTAGTTCGACATCTTCCTAGAAAATCTTCCCATCATTCTCCTTTGGCCATCATACCCAGTAGAGGAGTCATTCCCTGTTTTTCCAATTCCAATCTACCAGTTCAAGTACCCTAATATTGAGTTGTTATCAATGAAGTCCAGTACACCACTAGGTCAGAGGATAACCTTATGGTCTCCTTTCAGCACATATTATGTAAACTTAAAATCAGAAACTTTACCCTCTCAATAGACATTGTGTGGGTAACCTGAAGGCTAAGATCAGGAAAACCATTTATATTTCTGCCCCTACAATGAAAGCTCATTAGTAAATATCTCCTTACCCTGAACAATAAACTTAATCGCCAAGCCTGATATTAAATGGACTAAGCCAATTCTAAGTGGCTTGGTGAAGGCGACCGCAATACCAAGTATTTCCATACATTTGTTCAGTCCAGTAAAAGGCATAATGTTAACAATATGCTTGCCTTGGATGATGGCTCGGTTGTGTCTGACACAGGTACCATTTTGACTCATTTCATGGATTGGTAAAAGTCTCTTAAGGTGGTTGACTCTGTGCATAGTCAGACAGACTGGCACCTGTGCTACAACATCCTGAATATTTCCAATGAAGACCAGTTGACCTTGATTAAGGGATTCTCTAGCCAGGAAATCAATGCAGCTTTATTTTCTATGGGCATGGGGAAAAGTCCTAAGCCCAGATGGGTTCATTGTTAAATTCACTTTTTCGGCCTCTCATTCTTCATGATCCTTCCAAGTTGGGGCAGAACATTTGCGATCTTCATTCCTAAGAAAACAAATCCTTCTAGAATTGTTAATTATAAAACTCTTGCACTCTACAATGTTATTTATAAATTATTGGCCAAAGGTCAATCAAACAGAGTCAGCGGTTGTCTGCATAGTCTTCTTCACTGAAAACAATCTGATTTCATCCATTGAAGATGTAATCAAGAATTCAAGATAATATCATTATTGCTAATTAACTTTCTCACACTATATCTAAATCATCTGGCATTTCTACCTCTTATTTTCCTTAAACTCAATTTCAAGAAATCTTAACCATCTATCTTGGATTGCCATAGTTAATACTTTATCCATAATGAATTTTTTTCTGTTAAGTTGATTGACTGGATTGATGCCTGCATTTCCTCTCCTATGTTTTCTCTGGACACATAAATGGGCATATATCCAAATAATTCAACAACAGAATTGGCATTCAACAGGGAGATCCATTACCACCCTATCTTTTCAATCCTGTTCAGCAAGTCATTTCTAGTATCCTTCAAGGTTTTGTTCATGTGAAGAAATTTCCCCCTTTCAATATCAAGGGTATTAAAACTATTCTTTTGACCTAATTTGAGTTCCATCATCCTTAACCATAAATATTAAATTGAATCAAAAGGCAGACCAATAAAACTTACACAATTATCTTTTGCAGAAAGACAAGTTGCAAAATCACAAAGTATAAAGCAAACACAAAGTATTTCCTAATCTTAAAGATCATGTTTAAATAAGAAATCAAATATCTTAACTCACTCTGCAAATATGTATCGTACTTTGCAACTTCAAATGACTCATTGTTGAAATACTTGACCGTCTGGAAATTTAGAAAAATTAGAACAAATAAAAACAAATAGGAGAAAAATGACACACACAGAAGCAAACAAATATCTATTGACTTACCTCATAATTCAACAATGAGTCGATTGCTCTCGTGCTTGCATCATTATCAGCTTTATTCATAGCCTGCCTAAATTTGGTTCGCCACTGCAATTAAAGAAAAACTGTTTACTGGAGATGATTAAAAAAATGAAAGGTCCAAATTTTCCAACAGAAACAACTATGCATGAACAAACAGCTTAACATAAAAAAACAAACATATCCAGATTATTATAATAAAGAAACAAAATATAAATATAATAATAGACACAAAAAAGACTTTAAATGGTTTTATCTCAACAATACCTGTGTCACAATCAGAGTAAAAGCAACGTATGCAGCCACAGAGAGGGAAGTAATCCAAGCAAAAGTAGCTCCAAATTTGTATGCCAGTATGCCGGACACCATCGCAATCTTGAAAAAGAACAAACAATTAAGATGTGAGGCACATGAGACAAACAGAAAACATAGCAGCACTGCTGTGCACAGAATCAAAGGTTTAATTCTTTAAGACAGTTGGAGAAACTGAGAAAAAAGAGAAACAATAGGAATAGAATTCTCCTATGTCTCATAATTTAGCAACACAAAAATACATTTCTCGAATTTCAGAGAGAACAGTGGCTAATCTCAAACAATCACTAGCTCATACCTCTAATATGGTCGGTGCAACATTGAACACCATTGATGAGAGTATAAAATTTATTGCACGGCTTCCTCTATCAATTATGCGATTCAAAGCACCAGTTTGCCGGCTGGAAATAAAAGAAAGGAAAAATCAGTAAGTTCCAAACTAAAAGAAATGTATAGGTCAAAAAATTAACATATTCAGTAACAAAGTAGAATTGCAGGAGTGTTCCCAAACTGGACAGCTTAAGACCCTAGAAACCAAATCGATGTAAGAAGTTTCCTACAAACAACTTCATAACAAGAAAAGCACCCAGCAGGAGAAGAGGGGAAGAGACTGGGCAGAAACTATACACCCTATGGTAAGGCAAAAATTGATCTTAGTCCTATTCCCCATTCTTTCTTTTCCTCCACCTCAACCTCCTTGGCATTGATTGATGTCAATGCATAGAGTGACGAGAGTCAATTTCAATCAAGATTAACAAATGCTAGTCGTGGTCTACATAATAATCAATGAGGATCAGCCAATCCAAGAAGGATTTTAATTTTGAGTGGCTGACCAGCTGAGAAACAGTCACTCTTAGTTTCCTTGTTTCAATCAATTCTGACTATACAATTGATAACATAGTTTCCATAATGAACTTCAAAATAAACCAAAAGCAACATCATCAATAACAGAAACATGATGTCAACAAGACAACAATTTAGATCTGAGAATGCTCCATCTATTTGAAGAATTTAACAAAGACTATCACAAAAATATTAACACTCCAGAGACGGTATCAAAACCACAGATAAGGCAAACTTGAGCAAAGAGTAACCATCATAAAACATATAAGGCTAGTTAGTGGCTAGGAAAATTTTGCCTTTATGGTTATAGTTTAAGCTCATCAACCACTAACAAGTTAAAATATACTAAAACTAAAAGAATTCTTTTCCACAGGGAGTAAATTCCAACAGCAGAAATGCCAGAAATCAGCATATTGCCAAATCATGACCAAACTATGTTAAGTATTAACTGTTTGTTATTGGTTCTGGTGACTGAAAATTAGGGAAAAGATAATTTCAATGTAATTAGGCATTTTTCATGTTCAGAACCTCAGATTAATTTGGTCTGTATTCTGAATATCGAAAAAGTCATCCTCAGCATACTGCCTAACACAAAATGAATTCTAAAAAAGTTTGGGTTGGTTAGTTTTGCTATCGTCAACATTAATTTCATTTTTTTAGCTTGCCTGTTACATGGACTCAAGATGCTTGTGCATGGTGCAATTCCATGACAAGGTTAATACAAAACCGGCATACACACACACACAAACTCAGGTTCACAATTAGGCAGGTAGCAACATGGTGGCACAGAAATAGACTACCAGTAAAAGCACAACATGCAAGAGTTGGATCTTAATTAACTTGGTAATCATGCCATGAGAATTACATCCCATGCCAACATAGGGATGCAAACCTAAGATGTGGTTTTTAATCCTTGGTTCATCCAAACATCCCTGATCATATTCAGGCCACCTAATCTAAAGAGAACAGTCAATATGGAAGTAAGAGCGATACTGCATGAAAATCAAAAATCAAAGTCAGTTACATAAGACACTGTACCTAAATGCATCTCTATACACCAAGACTGAAGTGCACAAGCAGATTAAGTCACCAACAGCAACATTAACAAGTTACTCTACATAGACAAAGATCTAGAGGTTTTTGACAATACCTCAGATGATAACGAAGATCAAGATCATGCAAATGTGCAAAGACCTACAAAATAAGTTATAACACTATCAAAAATCATAAGATCAGTTCTAAAAAAATTTGTCAAAATTCAGATGATAGATACCATGCAATTTATAAATATAAAAAATTTCTTACTGCAACAAACAAAATATTTAACAAAACTATATCAAAGAGACCTAAGGTATTGCAGTTTATTCATTTATGTTCTGACAAACAATGTTCAATAAAATCTCCACCAACCAGTAAAGTTTACCACTCTGTCTGCAGTAATTCTATCAGGTGGATGTTTCTTTTTTTTTTTCCTTTAATGATTCTTGTGTGTGTGTGTGTGTTTGGCTTTTTCTGGGTCTTGCTGATGTTTTTTCTTTCCAATATTTCATATCGTTGCAACCGTAAGAATGTCCAAAGTCAAACTATCTGTGTAAATTAGTACCACTAAGATACAACTTTCATGCATATAAATCCATAAACCTCTATGCCACTTGTTCCAGTTAGCAAACAAAAGGCCACATGAGACATGTTTAGATGTTTTTAGCATGTTTTTAAGCTGGACCAGCCAAATGGATCGAGAACCATCCCAAAATTAACCGATCCATGGCTTAAAACATCACCTCAGTCTATTCTTATTCACTTAGGACCTGATGGTGCCAAATCCATAGGACCTGATGTTTTTAGCATGTTTTTAAGCTGGACCAGCCAAAGGGATGAAGCAGCCCAAAATTAACTGATCGATGGCTTAAAACATCACCCCAATCTATTCTTATTCACTTAGGACCTGATGGCGCCAAATATTAATTCTGACAGGGAGGGAACAAATGACAGTGATGGCCTCTTCCTTGGCCAGAGGATGCTGCAGGGAGGAGAGAAATATGGAAGAGGGAAAAAGTTGCATGCCTATATTTTGTTGCTCCAACAAAGGGTTTTGATTGCTGTTGTCACAAAGTTGTCTTTTTTTTCCCTTTTTTTATTTGGTTTCTTTTTTTTTTCATCAGCATGCCAACCAAGCTACCACTTGATATAACACACAACATGTAGGAATGTGCCATTTTGGCTACCGGCCAAAATCACCTGTGCCACTAGAACTTAAGTCCCTGTACTGATTAATAATCAGCATAGATACCTCAACATCTAATGATACTCATTTTCTATAAACACCATTCAAGAACATTTGAACACGAAGCAACACACAACAGGTCTTTAGGTATTTAACAACACCAAACCACCCCACATATATTCAATCTTGCCATGTTTGTATATGGGTTACAAGTGCACTCGTCCTTGAAAGATTTACATGGTAAAGTACCTGGTGTGGGGTGTTCTTGTCACTGGCTGGTATGTATATGGAAGAATTTATGGATCCTTTCCCAAACATCACCTCTCGTTCAATCCTTTATTAGTGTGGATTTCCACATGAACACTTTACTACAAGAAGGTTAGGTAGAGATCACAACAAGTCATGATATTCCAACTATAAGGTTAGGTAGAGAACAAATAGAAAACTAATTATAAACATCTACAATGGGCATGCTATGAGATTGTTCTCCAACCTAGTTATATAACATTCAGAAAAACCGCAAATCATGCAAACAAAATAAAACACAATTTTTGAATAATTAGATAGGAAAAAGTGTTTTCCCTAGGCATAATGACATGTGAAGCAGAATGACATCACTATACAATGACATCAAAATGTTGCACATGAGGATGTAATCCGTTCAGCAATTGTTTGCTCTAGCTTTTCATTCGTGAAAAGCTAGTGCAGCAAAAAATATGAACTATGATGATACCATAATTCTATTACTACAGATGGCTGTAGCCATGAACCAAAAATATTGAAAATAAGATAATGATGTCCCTGAGAAAACAAAAGTATACAGTGCTGGATTGCTCAAATGAGAAAGATAAAAAAAAAAATTACCTTTCTAGAAACAACACGGATAGTTCTCAAGGCTACCTTGGAAAATACAGCATTCCGCAACTCTATATTTTATAAAATCAAACAAAAATATTATGGTTTAGTAAGATCATATAACACAAGAATGAATGCCAACAGTATCAAAGAAGAAATATAAAAAATGGCCAAAATAATCAGGAATGGGTGAGAAGTTATCACAAACAAATTCTGACTGAAAATAGAGCTATGTCTCACAGAATACCATTGCAGGCTGATGCCCCAGTACGTGCTATGCCATATCCAAGTAGAACAGCTGCTGGACTCCCAAAAAGAGCCAGAAGAGTGGCATTAGTCTCTGTGAATGATGCTAATGAATTAACAGAGCCAGCAGCTACAGAAAGCCAATCCACAGCAAGCTTGAACAAGAAAGGTACTTGAACATTTATCACCTAATATAAATTTAAGAATAAATGTCAGACAAACTAATACAATAGATCTCAATCAAATCCATAAAAAAAGTGATTTTTCTATGAGATTCACCAGAAATCATGAAAAATGATTGGTCTGTTCAGAAAAAAAAAGATAAAAAGGAACCTAAATCTAAAGGATGACTAAAGAGAAGAAAAGGACAATTCCATAAATGATGATGCAATTGACAATCAAAAGTTGTCAATGGTAATCAGTAGCTCTCTAAACCAGTTATGCAAGAAGAAAACCACAGTGTATTAACAAGTATTTTTCTGTAAAAGCACAAGAACATCAAAGCTTTCAAGTGTGACAAAATTCGCACCTTTGCACCAACAAGAAGACCCAATGATAGCAGGACTCTGAGACGGAACTCATAGTTATCTTTCAGCCATAAGTACTTTGCAAGAGTGCGAAGAATTGTCATGTCAGCAATTTGCTCATCTGGTGAATATTTTTTTACCACGTCTTTCTGTTTCTTGATCCCAGCTCCATTGACCGGCAGTTTAGAGACAGTCTCATTAGCAGATGTTGAGAATGAAGCATGCCCTTTATGCAAATGTCCCTTTGAAGAGAAAATATAATTTTTAACATCACAAAGTTGTTCTTTAAGCTAATCTAAAGTTAGCCTTATGGTCTAATAACAAAAGGTTAGATTAATACCAAAATAGAACATCTTTAACGAGTTTGGAAAATAATATCATCAGTAATCAATGCAACACTGATCAAGAGGTGGAAATCATAATAAGAAATTGATATAGGTGGATCCAGTGAACCTTTAATCTTTCCAGTCAAAAATCAATATCCGATTTTTATTATTAATTACAGCATGTTCCTCTAAATTATGTTACTCTTCTTTTCTTAATTGGTTACCTATAGTAAGCTAAAAAATAATTTTTTTATCTGCAAGTAGTTACCAGATATATATTAACAAATGGCTAGATTCTATGCAATGTTCATGATAAATAGGAGGACAATGTAATTGCAGAATAGTTAAAAATACTTTTTAAAAAATCTTTCTTATCGCAGAAACAGATCACAAGGCTTAGGCATATGGCACCGACAAGGTGTACATGGAGCACAAATAACAACACATGCTTATGGCACAGAACATAGAGCCTTTCAGAAAATGAATGACTGATTCCTTTACTTGAAGCAACACAGTTCATGCCCATAGTGAATCTTTACAAAGTAAGTCCAGAATAATTATACTTACATTGTTAGAACAGAACAATGTATGATATATCTTTATCAGTTCATGCCGTTAGCAAAACCAAGAGCTAAATGCTTCACAGTCCAGACCTATTAATGGAAACCAATAATCTACTTGGGTACAGACTCTAAAAATGTAAAAAACAATTATAAAAAAATGAAAGAAAAGAATCAAATAGCAACAAGAAACCAATATACCAAATCTCTCGAAGATCTTCCGCCCATGGGCGGGGAAGAATCCGATAAGAAGCAACTCCATCGTCTAAAGCAGCTGCCTTTAGCGACCAAATCCACCCCACCAACAATTCCAAACGGAAATCTGCCGGCAAGAAGAGGATTCGGACTCCTCAACACGCTAAATTCTCTCTCGATCCGGTCCTCCCGAACGCCACGACATCTTCTCGAATCCACGACACAAGCGGGGATCAGGCAGCGCTCGACTCGACCGCCGCCGCCGCCGCCCAACCGCCCACCGCATTGCAACAGCCTGCAGGCCCCCAGGCACCTCGAGACCGCTCTCATGATCGCCCTCGCCGGCCCGCGGCTCGGCGGCGCAGATCGACACCAAATTGCGCACGAGGGAATCGATGACCGAATCCGTGGACACGGTAGAGAAGCGAGCCCTAGTATCTACAAGAGTGCAGAAAAGAACGGCAAACGATTCTACTCCCCTTCGAGTATTTGTGTGCAAAGATTTATTGCGAACATCACTTTCCTGATATTTTTGGGATGCGTGTAGATGGCGACACCGGCCGTCATCCGGTTCGGGTCCGGTCGATTCGAATCTAGTCGGCCCGTTCGGTCCGCAATCAAAGCCGGGGAGCGCGTCGAGTTGGATTTTTGTTGATGGCTCGATGAAGAACCCGACGTGCATTAGTTGGAATAGAATACGATACAGTG
The DNA here is from genome assembly GCA_001649415.1 of Musa itinerans. Lineage (NCBI taxonomy): Eukaryota > Viridiplantae > Streptophyta > Magnoliopsida > Zingiberales > Musaceae > Musa > Musa itinerans. Next base: position 652,809 of record LVTN01000001.1, read on the forward strand.
ATGAGTATGAGTAAGTTTGGAGTGAATCCAAATACGCACGTAGTTAATCAAGTTTATGAAACGATGGATTGAGTGTTTTCAGGATACAACCAAATCATGTACTTTAATTGGATTAGATCGTCTATTAATCGAGTTTATGAGGGATGCCATATAAAAACCAATCATGAGATGCAGCATTACCGAGTAAATGAAGCCGTAATAGTGATTTAAGATTGGCTTAATTAGCTTGGCCTTGTAATTTGTGCAAACAAATACTTAGCACTTTCTTATTTTAACCCAATATCTCTAATTAGATATAATAGATACGTTTAATATCTTTGCCAACTGATAACGAATCTTTAAGTGTTGTTAGATATATTAGATCCCTTGATATCTTTGCCAACTGAGATGTCAAAAGCATGAGCTGTGGATAAACAAATTAAATAATTCTTAAGTGTTATATGTTGACAAGAGGTCCTAATAACCTTCAGAAAAAAATAATGTTGAGTAATATGTTCAGAAAAAATATTCCGACGATTCACCAGCATAACGTTTTACACACGTTGCAGGAGAAGCAAGATTCAACAGCCATGAAACATTATTACAATTTAATCTCAATACAATCAAATTGTAATGTTTCCAAGGAAAGTGTTCGATGATGCTGGATGAATCTACCCAGTGCTTACAAATACTTGAACTGAAAGCCTTGTTCTATTCTTGGAATACAAATGAAGTGGGTAATTCTTTCGAGCAAGAGCTAGATCTGAACTGGATCCTCTGATGGATAGGCTGACTCTTCGGAAGAGTATGCGGATCACTGGTAAGAATGTTTTGGATCTCTCATATACTAGCAAGGGATAAAGAAGTAAAGAAAACGGTGATAATGCTTTTGGCACCACGACACTGCACATTTATAGCAAAACCACTGTCTTCAGTAGAAGCACCAGCTTCGGCAAACGATGCAATTGCGATCATCCTATTAATGCCTTACTCCAGCGAGAATATATGTACACCGATCTGAAGGGAGAGAAGGAATGGATCAGCATTTGAGTGAATATTTGCCAGCGTGTCAATCACATCTTATAATTGTGATGATTCAACAGTGCATGTGTGTGTGTGAGCACCTGTGTAAGCATAGGGAAACAAAGAAGAGTAGTACCATTCTGGTGAGATTATACAAAGCTCAGAAAAGTATGCGCAGATAAAGAACAATCCATCCAGCCATGGAGAAGACAGCAAAAATGTGAACCCAGAATAGAACAGAAGCGGCTTCCTTTCCGCAGCCTCTCAGACTGGCAACTGCACCTGTAACAAAAATGAAGAAAGTACCAAAACCCCTACATCAGATTTGCAACAACATAGAGAAGATATAGCATGAAGAGTATGTGGATACTTCAATTTAATATCCTGCTGAAAAAAGAGGAAACAATTGCTTCTTAGTATCTAACCAGTGATTACCAGAGTTATGACTAATAATGACATCGAATAGACCTTTAAGTCAACTGTCAGATCTAAGGGAACCAAGAAGGCAAGTGAAAGGAAAGATCAATAAGGCAAAACTTCCCTAACCAGCTATATTGGCCACAAGTTCCTGCATGATCATGGTGTGAACTGAAAAAAGGTGTCGCAAAATTTTACCACTACACTTGGATCATGTAAAAGCAGGTCTATAGACAACAGTTCCACCATCAGGAACTAACAAAGTGTAAAAAATCAATACCAGAGAGGACTGATGTGGGCATTGTGTGCTGCAGCAGCAGGACAAATTTGAACATCTTATCACCCCTGGGAAAAAGTCCGAGCTTGTCAGCGACAGTGACAATGCCAAGCCCTGCAGGAGGAACCAATACTAATCGCCCAAATATGATAGCAGCAGTTGTCCGTAAGCCAAGTCGTTTACTCCCTGCACCAGGACCTGGAATGAAAGAAATGTTAAAAACATAATGGGCACGAGCAATTTTGACCAATATGCATTTGAATTAATTCCTCTAACAGCTCTTAAAATTCGTGTCACTGGAAAAGACTGCCATGCTCAGCATACTGGGAACTTCTTTAGAGACTAGACAGACAGCAATCCTATCTAATAGGTTTTGGAATAAAATTTACTACCATACATCATATATAGAATAAAGGTGTTCAAATGTTGAAAACATTATCTTATAAGCTTAGGTTTTACCTCGCAGAAAGAGGCAACAACAAACCATTATTAGTTTCATTCAGAATGATTTGATCTTAAACACTTCTCATTATGGTGCTCTGAAACTTGAGGACCGTAGTCCTATCCTGTAAATTGCTTATCCATATAAAATTTTTGCCAAATGTGTATAGGTATTTAGGGATCATCTTACAGTCTCAAAACTATTATACCCATGCTCAACCAATCTGTCGAACTACTTGTTTTTGCTTGTCTCATCACTTCTGATCAAACCAGACACACTCTAATTTTCAAATAATTAATTGTGATAATCGGCTGAATTCCCTTAATCATCTTTTGACTAGAGTCAACTCATCACGCCTCTGGCACATGCAATACCATTTGTTACTTAGTATGTTGTTCTCACTAATTTCTTTAGGTTTCTTAAAGATAAAAAAGAAAAGCACGTTTACTCCACTAGCTTTTTCACATAGAGCAGAAGATTATTTATGTTTGTTCCAAGTTAAAGCCCATAGAAAAATATACTTCTCCTTCATTTTAATATGTAGTGACGTTAGATAAACAAACATATGGATGACATACATCTATTCCATTTACACATATACATCCATTGTACACATTCAAAACCATGCCTTCGGATATGCATGCACAGAAAAGCAGGTAATCTGTGCATGAGATAACAATAAGGTCCATATGCCCATTACCAGTTGACAATGACATAATCTCCAGACATGACTATATATGAATTTATACAAGACAAAGAAAATATTACTTGAGAAATGGTAAATGGACTTACCCTCAACAAGATTACCACCCAAAGCAAGCAAAATGCATGGAATCATTGCTTCCCTGGAGATAAATATGCATCAGTCCAAGAAGTCTAAAACAATGTATATTTTGAAAGTCACAATTAATAAAGTGAGATTCAAGGGCTAAATATCAGTGTCATACATTTTAACTACAAAAGCAACAAGTTCTTAAACAACAAATGGTCAGACGAATAAAAGAAACTACAGCTATTGGTCAAGAATTAAACACAACTTGTTTTAGACAACTCGTTTAATTCTAAAACGAACACTCAATTGCGATCATACAATGAACATAGAGGCACATTAATGCCTAAACAGCTGTCATATTTGTTAAGTTAAAACAACTAATACGGTCCTCGACTACCACACATCCAATTAGGCTTGATATTTTCGACAAGCTTGTCTTTCAAAATTTTACACCAACAAACTGATATAACATTCTTCTAATGCATTCCATCACTTTCTCTAAATCCATGCTATAACCAGAGATTTCTATATAATAACTTAATATTCTTCTAAAAGCTTTCCAGGGTTAAAAGCTTGACAGTTCCAGAAAAAATCCAATACTTAAAGACTCCTGAACTATGCTCGAACTTCACTATGGTTGCTTAACTGTGATTCTCTCTTTGAATCTTGTATCCTACTTGTAATCTTCAAATATACCTATGCATTCAGTGAAGCTCTTCCTTCACCCATTTAATCAAGAAAGTGTAAAAAAAGATGCACCCAGTATACGAGTTCCCACTAATGCGGGATCTGGGAAGAGTTAATGTACGCAATCTTACCTTTAAATATTTTTAAAAAATTATTTCTGTGACTCGAACCCTAGTCTCCTAGGTTGCAAAGGAGCAACTTCACTGTTGTACCATACCGTTAATTAAGTGTGTCAAACTTTAATGCAACAACAAAGGACATAGACAAAGCCCACATAATAGAACAAATAATACCCAAGAATAAGGCAGCTGTCGGTGAAGAAGAAGAGTGGGGCATCATCTGTTAGGATCAAGTGCTTCAAAAATGGTACAGCGCCAATGACAATTGCCAAGATCTGTTGCAATGTATAGACATTGTTCAGTTGCAACAATTATGAAAACAATATAAATCACAATTGTCAAAATATGTCAGAGTATATTAACATAGTTTGTTCACAATTGTGCAAAGAAAGTCACAACCACAAGGAAACTTCAACAGCAATAATTTTACAAGATCCAAATATATATCTATTAAGTGAAGAAATTTCTAGCTTCTGACCTACAACAGTTAAACAAGCAAATTGAGGAACATCCATGATGTCTACTCGAAGAAATTAAATAATATCCATCTAAACCAGGACTTTGTAATTTATTTATATTATTGAGCACATGTATGTCTTGATATCATGTTCTAGTTTCCCAGAAGAAAATTATCAACAAGACTATCAGAATAAGAGGTTTAGGGAATGACCAAAGCAATCATGACTTTTATGAGGTTGTTCAGTTAAGCTAAAATTGCATAAGCAAAAAAGATGAATATGTCAAAAACACTTGTTTCCCCACTCATGATATTAAAAAGAAAAAATTGTCAGCTACACAAGGCAGGCCAACATCTTTCTTTCTTAATCATATAGATTGAAAGATCAAGCAGACTTTCTAATGACCACAAGACAGATTCTTAAAAGCCAAAGCTTCAAATTTCAAAATTAAATTCAAATCTTTCATTTCAAGTTCAAATTGGCTACTAACCGAGGCAATAATAGGAGGCTGAAACACTTGCTTTATCTTCAGCTTCTCAACAAGATGGCATAGATGGCCAATTAGCTGCGTTAGACAAAAAGCCAGTAGTCACTCCAGTCAAATAAGTGCCTAAAGATTAAATTTCACAAATAAGAATAATTTGAGAGCCAAACAAAATGAATTCTTAGCATTTTTAGCATTTTCACCTGTAGCATAGCACAAACATCAGGCATTGTTCTACTATCTCAATGACACTAGAATATTTAAGATGTTCTATTATGCCTTTATAAAGGCAAGTTCACATTCATCTGGCCGAAATGATGAGAGCTAAATAATCAAATGAGAGCCTCTTATCATGTGTGTCAGCTAGCATTGATTGACAGCAAAAATGCGCTATATATAATACAAACAAATTCTCCGTAAGATGACACATGGCATAGTCATCCCATAATGCCTGATTTTACACATTTGTAGAGTTGTCAGCAAGTCTTGCATGGACAAATGAGAACTGGATTTACGAGTATACCCAAGTGCTCAAAGCTGAAAGTGCAAGTATTAAAAAAAATACTGTATAAAATTTAGTAAAAGCCTACATATCTTCAAAAATATTGTTATTATCAAGGCAGAATAATAATAGACTCATGAAATGAATCATCTAAATAAAAAACCATTATCCAAAATTTAATAGAAACAGAAAAAACCAGATGGGAGTAGTCATGAATTAATGAAACAACAATCCCATGACTACTAATGAGCAAGTAGTCACATGAAGAGAGCACATGGGAAGCAAAACCACTCTGCATGCAGCAACAAGAAGATGCGTGATTGTTCTCCGTCTCCCTCCCCCTTCTCTTCTCCTTTTCCAACTACAGAGGATTAGCATCAGAAGCATTCAACACTGCTGTAGCCTGCTGCTGTCTCCTCAGCAGGCACAGCAAGGCAAAAATAGGTTGACTCCATCGTCATTCGGCCAAGTCTTAGGGCTGAGTAAGACTGAGTCAAGCTGGGTCCCTACCACACATAATTAAAAAGCCTACACTACAACGAGCATTACCTATACCGAGGAATCAAATCTAAGTTGTAATGGTCGGTACAAATGGAACCGTACAGTTGGTATCATGTTTTATTAATCCCTTACGGTAATACAAGGCCATATGGATCACGACTTAGCTGGAATTGTCTGAGTTGTGAGACACCCTTGCAATATTCGTTTGCAAAGGGTCAGCCTAGAAGCAACCTCATACAAGTATTGATTAGATTTCTAGAAAAGAAGCAACAAATAAGTCCCAACATTTGTTAAAAGGAAAAAACATAGCTTATAAGCAATTTAGCAAACATTTAATGTGCAAAGAGAGAAAAGAGAGGAAGGTGAAAGAAAAGACTTTCAAAGACAAAAGAACAATCGAAAGCCTGCAAATAGTTATCCAAACATAACCCGACACTACCCTAAAGTCTCAACCAGCCCTATGCCACCTGGGTGGTTCTAGGGTGTTGGGATAGCTAATGTTTCGTTCCGCATTGCAGCTTATAGAAAACTGGCAGCAGCACGTGAAAACTGGGCTTCGAATAGTTTTGCCTAATTTGGTGAGCGGTCATTGTTCAGCTTCATAAACTGCTTTTTCTTATAGAAACCAAGCAAAAACACATAAAAACAATACAAAGCATGCTGTCAAACGACTGTATAAGCAAACATAATGACAAACAGTCTGTTAACGAAGGTGTTGCAAGTGCACGACGATCGTCCATGATAATCTGGTATACCAATACCCAACTAGTCCAATTGATTACAGGATATTGGACCAAATTTAAATCCTTGATCTACATATTATTCTAAAAAAACATTGCTTATGGTGTGCACCTAATTTTAGCATCAAACACCAGATTTGATCTTACTTTGTGTGTTCTTGGGAAATAGCACATCCATGCAAGTCAAAATTTCAGCACATGTAAGCAATTAGCATTTGCAATCTAAAAAACATCTGAGACATCTTGCCAATTATGGCAGCACATATAGACATTATACAGTTGTCTCCATTTAAGTAGATCATCTCCGTGCAACTAAACATGGATAAAAAATGGAGAAAATATAGAGCTTCAAATGATCATTCTATCACCCAGACATCAGAGGAACAACTTGTTAAAGTCAAGGTTCCAAATGCCAGTCTCATATTAGCACTAGTCACAGTCAAACCTAAAAAAAAGGTTGAACTTGTACAATCCATCTGATATTTAAAACCTCACTTAAAATATTGTTGTGTGCTTCTCTACTTTATGTTTAAGAAGAAACCTCCAAAAGCTACAACTATGGTTACTACTAATTACTAAATTAATCTAACTTTATTAAGCATAAAAGAGAGAAAACAAGAAGCAAAGCATAACCATAGAGGTTTAAAAGGATACTTAACGTATACAGAGCTACTAGCGCTCCAATACTGCTAATCAAACTAAGAACCAAAACAAATCAGAAAAGATAAATTCTACATACTACTATTCAAGTTGGCCTCATATGCGGGTCAAAGTTGGGCCAATCTTTGGTACTTGTAGAGCTGATTAGTTTCAAGAAAAATCACTAATAAAATTTTGATTAGTGCAACCACTATTTGAACAACAAAATTAACAAGTCCAGAATCTGCTGTTTACCATTTCATTTGACAACATAAGTCTGAATTGTTATTGAAAGAATAATTTGCACTGCCAAGTTTAAAAAATGTGAATGGCATTTAGTTAAAAATAAATGCCACAACACAAATTAAGGTTACCCATCAATAAAGAACAATCATGCTGCTTAAAATAAAATTCAACAGAAGGATGTAATTACAGGTACAGATTAGTAATTAAATTGATGCCAAACAATGAAATATGCAAACCTGAACACTACAATTAGTATCAAGCAAGGTAGCCCAGATATTATAAACAAATTTCAAATTTCCCTTCCTTTCCCCTGTTTTAAAGATTCATGACTAGTGGTCTCAGCATCTTTTGAAGTCAGCAAGGGCTCTTGATCAGGTGCAGAGTTGTTTACAGGAATCTTAGTTTGAAGTTCCAAAATAAGTCCGAATTGTTATTGAAAGAATAATTTGAACTAACAAGTTAAAAAATTGTGAATGGCGTTTAGTTAAAAATTAAATGGCACAACACAAATTGAGGTTACCCATCAACAAAGAACAATCATGCTGCTTTAAGTAAAATTCAACAGGAGATGCAATTACAGGTACAGATTAGTAATTAAATTGATGCCAAACAATGAAATATGCAAACCGGAACACTACAATTAGTATCAAGCATGGTAGCCAGATAATATAAACAAATTTCAAATTTCCCTTACTTGCCCCTGTTTTAAAGATTCATGACTAGTGGTGGTCTCAGCATCTTTTGAAGTCAGCAAGGGCACTTGATCAGGTGCAGAGTTGTTTACAGGAATCTTAGTTGGAAGTTTCACCTCTTCTGCCTCATCAAATGTTTCACCTGGCGGTGGTGCAAGCATCTGAAACACATAGGTATACAGAATTATGGCACCAACCTGTCACATGCAGAAAACAAAATTGTAAGATTTACTATGACCACAAAGTCTTCTGAAACATGATTACATGAGATTGTAACAAGAATGACAAAAAAAGGTCTATCTTTAAGAGTTTTAAGTGGCACAACGAACATCTAGAACATCTAGCATGCAACAAGAATGACTACTGTACTTACCCACTGACCAAATGAAATATAAGCATTCCCATCCTGGCTACATTTGTCGGAGTCACCAAATGGATTTGATTTATCTCGACATAAAGCTGCAATCAGAACAAGAGGTATATTCCCAATGTTTCCTGTATACAAGATCAAAGTAAGTTAAACCTTTACAACAGCAACTGACTAATAAGTTCCAGTTGTAAACTTCATGAATGGTCTTTGGCCCATAACAAATACATCATTGAAATATTCCACATTGCAACCAGCCCCACCCCCATTAAGTAAGAAAAGCCAAAAAGAATACCCTTTTGCTTTAGATTGACTATGATAATTACCATATCCAGTCAAATTATCAAAACAAATGGAAGGCAGTTCATAGATGTTTCTTTCAACAACATAAGTCTGAATTGTTATTGAAAGAATAATTTGCACTGCCAAGTTTAAAAAATGTGAATGGCATTTAGTTAAAAATAAATGCCACAACACAAATTAAGGTTACCCATCAATAAAGAACAATCATGCTGCTTAAAATAAAATTCAACAGAAGGATGTAATTACAGGTACAGATTAGTAATTAAATTGATGCCAAACAATGAAATATGCAAACCTGAACACTACAATTAGTATCAAGCAAGGTAGCCCAGATATTATAAACAAATTTCAAATTTCCCTTCCTTTCCCCTGTTTTAAAGATTCATGACTAGTGGTCTCAGCATCTTTTGAAGTCAGCAAGGGCTCTTGATCAGGTGCAGAGTTGTTTACAGGAATCTTAGTTTGAAGTTCCAAAATAAGTCCGAATTGTTATTGAAAGAATAATTTGAACTAACAAGTTAAAAAATTGTGAATGGCGTTTAGTTAAAAATTAAATGGCACAACACAAATTGAGGTTACCCATCAACAAAGAACAATCATGCTGCTTTAAGTAAAATTCAACAGGAGATGCAATTACAGGTACAGATTAGTAATTAAATTGATGCCAAACAATGAAATATGCAAACCGGAACACTACAATTAGTATCAAGCATGGTAGCCAGATAATATAAACAAATTTCAAATTTCCCTTACTTGCCCCTGTTTTAAAGATTCATGACTAGTGGTGGTCTCAGCATCTTTTGAAGTCAGCAAGGGCTCTTGATCAGGTGCAGAGTTGTTTACAGGAATCTTAGTTGGAAGTTTCACCTCTTCTGCCTCATCAAATGTTTCACCTGGCGGTGGTGCAAGCATCTGAAACACATAGGTATACAGAATTATGGCACCAACCTGTCACATGCAGAAAACAAAATTGTAAGATTTACTATGACCACAAAGTCTTCTGAAACATGATTACATGAGATTGTAACAAGAATGACAAAAAAAGGTCTATCTTTAAGAGTTTTAAGTGGCACAACGAACATCTAGAACATCTAGCATGCAACAAGAATGACTACTGTACTTACCCACTGACCAAATGAAATATAAGCATTCCCATCCTGGCTACATTTGTCGGAGTCACCAAATGGATTTGATTTATCTCGACATAAAGCTGCAATCAGAACAAGAGGTATATTCCCAATGTTTCCTGTATACAAGATCAAAGTAAGTTAAACCTTTACAACAGCAACTGACTAATAAGTTCCAGTTGTAAACTTCATGAATGGTCTTTGGCCCATAACAAATACATCATTGAAATATTCCACATTGCAACCAGCCCCACCCCCATTAAGTAAGAAAAGCCAAAAAGAATACCCTTTTGCTTTAGATTGACTATGATAATTACCATATCCAGTCAAATTATCAAAACAAATGGAAGGCAGTTCATAGATGTTTCTTTCATGATTAGCATTTCTCCTCTCAAGGATCAATAAAGAAAAGTTTCTCCTTTGGTCTCAGTTGGCAGCCAGCATGCCAGAACAAGAAAATAGGTGACTAAAACCATCAAGATAAGGCATCAATTTCTCAAAGGCTTGCATGTGAAGAGGTACGTGTGAATATGTGCATGTTTCACCTGCTTTCATCTCTCTACTTATCTCACCTCTATTCCCCTTGCTACTAGTCTTTGTATGATAGGCATGGGACATGCTGTCAGTTATAAAATTCCTTCATAGAACATTTAAAACATTATGATTAAACATGTGCTCTCCTGCACTTCTTCAAAGCACTAGATTCTAATCTAAACTCTTGAAAATATTTATTAGGAGTACATGTACTGATAAGCATAACAAGGGTTTAAATACAGGTCTGACAGGAACATACTGACTGGCATTTACCAATCCAATAAAGTACCAGTATCAAAATATATGGACAGACACTGATACATATGTTGTACATGCATATACAACACAACCAGCAGTCCCAAGCACATTTGCCAGGACAACCGATGAAGTTGGAAGTCTTAATAATCTACAGTAAGTAAACATATTAAAATCAGTAATGAAAATCATGAGTCATACTATGAAACTTTGAGAAAATGTTATGAAAAGTAGAATAAGGCTTGAAACAAATATCTCTGAAAATCAATTTGATTTTATGCCTGAAAGATCAATCATAGAAGTTATTTATTTATTAAGACAATTAATGAAAAAGTATAGGAAGAAAAAAAATATTTGCATATGATTTTTATTTACTTAGAGAAAGTCTATGATATGATTCCTAGAGATTTATTATGGTGGATTTTAGAAAAAAAAGATGTATCCATTAATTATATTGATGTTATTAAAGATATATATGATGATGTAGCTACTAATGTTAGAATTACAAGGAGTGTGTCTAGTGAATTTCCTATTAGCATAGGTTTACATCAAGGATCTGTATTAAGTCCTTATCTTTTCACATTGATAATGGATAAACTTACTAATTACTAATATAATAGACCTTTGTGGTGTATATTATTTACTAATAATATTATCTTAGTTAATAAAAGCCTAAATTAAATTAATTATAAACTTGAGCTATGGATGCAAGCCTTAGAAACTAAAGGTTTTAGATTAAGTAGGACTAAAACTGGATATATAAAATGCAATTTTAATATTGTAGAAATAGACAGAAGAATATAGTTAAGTTGGATGAACAAGAAGTCCCTTTAAGTAAAAGTTTTAGGTATTATGGATCAATATCCAACAAGATGGAGAGATCGATGAAGATATTATTCAAAGAGTAAAAACAAAGTGATTAAAATGGCAAGAGGCATTAGGAGTCCTGTGTGATCATCAGATACTTTTGAGATTAAAAGGAAAATTCTATAAGACAGTTATGAGACCGACAATGTTTTATGGATCTGAGTATTGGGTAGTTAAGAAATAACATATATATAAAGTTTATGATTGTCGAGATAAAAATATTGAGATGGATGTGTGGTGTTCCTAGAAAAGATAGGGAAAAAAATACTTATAATCGTGAATAACTACATATCTCTTCGATAGAGGATAAGATGATAGAAAATCATTTAAGATGGTATAAGCACATGCTTAGGAGATCGGATGTGATAGTCAAAAGAGGTTAAATGATTCATGTTAATAATACGAGGAGAGGTAGAGAAAGACCAAAAAAATTTTTAACATAAATTATAAATAAAGATTTAAATACTATGAGCTTAACTAAACATATGAATTTTTACAAAACTAAATGACGACAAAAGATCAATGTAGTCGACCCAAAATAGTTAGAACTTATGGCTTTGTTGTTATTGTTGCTAGCACAATGTGTAATCCAAAAATCAGTAATATAACGATTTTAATTATGTCTAAAAAGACTATTAAGATTACCTTTACTTTCAATTTCTAGTTACCACTTCTGGATGATAATCAGGCAGAAAGACAAAAGTGTATCACCAGAGTATTATCATCAATGCATTCAAAATAATAATAATATCAGACAATAAACATACACAGATAAAACCTTAGAAAAAGTAGTACCTAAAAGTGGCATGTGATGATTATCAAGGAAAGACGACTTACCAATTCCAACATGTATAACGGTGAACTTGAAGTATGGATATGGTGGTCGAACAATGGAAGCGACAAGGAGACCGACAAAAGATCCTGATATGGTTGCCAAAATGATGTTAACAGGAATAAACCACCTGCAGATGTAAAATTTGGTATCTCACTTTGTTGCTAACCAATATTTTCACTCGATTGAAATACGAATATAGAACTACTTTTTAGCAATGCAACAGAGCAAATATCTTTTACTTTATCAATGGTATGAGATAGCAAAAAAACATGGGCAGCATCCTGCAATTGAAGCTAGTCAACAGCCTTTCCTAAGAATAACCATAAATTTCATAACTTCATGGCCAAGAAAAAAACAAGATAACAGGAAAAAAGTAGTTTTGAACCAACACATAAAATCCAGAAAACAGCCCAGTTCTGCTACATTTTCAATTAAACTGGGACCACAAAATTCTAGCACAAAGAATCCTAAGAAATTCTTTTAAAGATTATGTTGGCTAAGCATTAATACTACTGTTTCTGGTTACACTAAAAGTCTAAAACAGTAAAAAAGATATTTGCCATGCAAAAATAGATTTGATGTTATGGATGTTACTTGAGATACCATTAGAGTACCTATCACGTATTGTCAAGAATATCATAAACAACAAAGCACTATCCATCAGGTACCATCAAAAATAACCCAATCAGTAAAGCAGTTGGCCATGCAAAAATAGATTTGATGTTATGGATGTTACTTGAGATACCATTAGAGTACCTATCACGTATTGTCAAGAATATCATAAACAACAAAGCACTATTCATCAGGTACCATCAAAAATAACCCAATCAGTAAAGCAGTTAACGATTTGGAAGAAACAATAGTTAATACACACAAAGCTTTATAAGAAAAACAAATTCAAACTAGAAAAGGAAATTTATTATGAGAAAATCATCAAAAATCTTACCACTCTAGCAACTTCTGCCATGTAATAGCACGCCCAAGTTGAGAGAATATTAGGCAAGGAAGGAGAAGGGAAAAGACAAGCTGCAACATGTATTAGGAACAAGAAGTCAACATTTTTGCCAGGCTATCAACAACTATGAAAAAAATTATAAAGATGCTAAAAATTTGTAGCTAGCACCAAATGAGAAATACATAGCCCCTTCTTTTTGGCTTACTCTGAGATCAAGACTTTTCCCTTTTCTTTATAAATGACTGTTGCCTAGAAATTTGAACCCCTTATCTGAGTATTATACTATCACGATATTCTTATAGCCAAAACTGTTGATGGTGACACCAGTAACAATGTAAAACTATTTTTTTAAGACTAAATTTTAAGATAGATGCCATGTATTATAGACTAAAATTTGTAGAAATAGAGTTTAAAGAGGTTAGAAGATAACTAATTACTTTTAGCAAGCAAGCAGAGAAGCAAAGGACACATGTCAATATCTTCCGGAACTCACTAAAACCAAAAGTCAGTTATATGTTACGACAAGCATTCTCAAGCCTAAGTTAACAGTGTTTCATATCACAGAAACCATTTTTGGAAATATTAAAAGTATCTTCTACATATAACTAGCTATTTAAAAAAAAAATCAAAATTTGCCTCATACCATAATAATCAGATTTTCCTGATTGAAAGAAAATGAAACAAGTGAGAGGTTCTTATGGGTGACATGTCCTATGTGTCAATGGATTCAGAGCAAATTGGAGGGTATTCATAGTAAATTGTGGATCGTGAGTGCTATTGCAGATGCCAAGAGCCCAAAGCAGAACAAAAATATCAAATTACAAAGATGCTCTTAAACAAGTCATGACGCAAGTGTTCTACCATATCAAAGATCCCAATACAGATATAGAAGATCACATACCCCATTAAGAAGCTTGCGGCCATTTGCAGGAAGAATGTTGACATACTTGCAGGCCATAAGAAACCCCAGAAAGCACATTGTGAAAACTTTGGCTATCGGTAGAACAGCAAATTTCATCGACGCGAAGATGGATTCGCCACTGCCACTCTGACCATCTGTTATGACCGCCAGAAGAGAGCGCTCCATGTTCATCGAGCTTTGTTCAAGGTCCCTGATGAAGCTTTAAGAACAGCCAAGAAGAAATTAGACGAGTTTGTCCCCAGAGGCACATAATTGGAGAAAAATTACGGAGGCTTATGGGTTTAATGCGACTCGTTAAAATAGGAAGATACTAATACCAAAAGATTAATTAGAAAATCAAGGTTTCTAAGAAACCCGACCCCAATCAAAATAAAAAGCGTAAGCTTTCCTGGAAAGAACGAGATGCAATTTATCTCTTATAACGTAAGGATTACGACATGAAGGCAATAAGATCAACACCGTTTCCCAGAAAGAACATACACACGCCAAATACTACCACAACAAGAAGATCGAACCCTGTTTCTGTCCCATCAAAGCATCGATATCTTCTGGTGATCACAAAGCATTCATTTTTCTCAAAGACAAACACAACCATCTACCCTAAAACGTCAAAGACCTACGGAAGACCTCATCTTTTTCTCCCTCACTCTTGGGATCATAGAACCATAAAACCCCACAAAATTCACGATTCCTTGCATCTTACCCGTTCTTCGTCAGGCCCCCTCCCACAGATCTGCACAGTCCGAGAACGTCTTAGACTCGCACTTCTCTCCCTCTCGCGCTCAGAAATCCAACGAACGGTCGATCGCCGCGACTCCTCCGGTGCCGCTCACCCACACCAATATATAGAAGGCGGTTTGTGAGGAGGCATGGGGATGGCAAACTACAAAAGAACCCCTGACATTTAATATTTTGTCTCTTCGGTCCTCATAATTTGTCCGTGATAAACTTACTAAATAGTCCCTATATTTTAGTAATTAACAATTAGACCCTGCACCGAACCGAGCCTAACTCGAGTTCCCAATCGGACCGGCTTTATTTTGATGGTCGGATTAGGAAGCTTCGTTGAGAGTGGAGATTAAGGTTGAAGGTTGAAGGCAGATTAGGATTCCTATCGACTAAAGTTGAATTTAATATAAATTCAGAATAATTTGTGGCGTTTTGATGATCGTATACTGAATCCACTTACCAATAATTGATAATCTAAAATATTATCGAACAAATTTTTAAGATATTAATTATGATATAAATTTTTGATCCTTGAAAGCAATGTTTTGAGGTCAATCTCCAAAAAATGGATGCTGAGTTAGAAGTTCAGAAAAGATAAGATGAAATTTGTGAGTACCTTAATTATTGATCCTTGTTGTCTATTGAAAGCCAAAATAATGAGAAATTAGGGACGGGGACAAGAAAATTATGGTGGACTGTGACCTGGGAGAGTGCATTGGTCACATGATACAGGAAGGTGACATGAAGGAGAAAGTTCCTAGGAAATTAGGGTGTTTGTTGTCTCCTTGATGGCCTGACTTTTCTGATGAGTGAGAAAATATTCTTAAAATTATACTGCAGCAAATTTACTTTCATGAATAAGACAGAGAAAGGCATTTAACATGGCTCATTCACAGTATTAGATATCAATGTTGTGGCATCAAATGAACTATTCTACCTCTAATCATTCAAAACTAGTTGTGTATGCCACTTACAACAAAAACATCAATCTTCATGTTGTTTGTAGTTATTTTATGGCTTATTATGTTTTGTATACAATGGCTAGAATGAGGTTGAGTCAACCTAAGAACAAATGGTGTTTAACTTTTCGGCAGAAAAATATATTTCACCTAGTCAAACATAATATGTTTATGCTGTTTCATCTATTTTCTACTAACAAGGATGTGTTGGTTTGAATTTTGAGTTCTCAACCTAAAGCTGTGTCATTTTACAATAGCAATCTGTTTGTGATGCCACATATAGTTTCCATCCTAAAAATGCATAAGATGGAGTTGTAATAATGGTTGGTTTTGGATTTGCCACCTCAACAAATCATTCTTGAAGGAAGAAACAAATGGAAGCAAATTATTTGATTCATAATCATCCTTAACTATTTGTTTATTCAACTCACATATTTATTTACTTGTTATTTATTTTCTCTTTGGGGCTAAGTAAAGATGACAGTAGCAGCTTGCATAATTATATTCTCAGGTGTCAATGAGGTGCCATGGTCTCTCAGGTACTGCTTTTGGTGGAACAAAGAACAGGAAGAACTTCCTGAGGGATTAATATTTCTGAATATTGTGGATCCTATGGATTTGAGAGTAACTCATTTAGGATCATCAGAATCATAGCTGTAATAGACAGTCTATTGAGACTCAAGGGGAAGAACTCAAAATAAAAGGAATAATTTCTGTGGTTGTTTTATTTTGAGAATAACAAATTTCTATGCTGGAGATTGTGTTATGAAAACTCCATTTACTTCCATGAATTCCTTGTTGCTAAAAGATTCTGCTAGTCACATACATGATAGGCACATACTGGCAGTAATGATGACATATCATGTTTCTCTCTCTCTCTCTCTCTCCTTTCAATCCCTCAACCCCCTTAGATCATTCTTTCCTGGTAGAAGATGGTTTACCAACAAAGGGCAGATGATTGCTCCCAGCCAATCTGAGATATTATAGATGGTGGTCAACAGTTTGAGCAGAATGAACACAATTAACATGATGTCTTCTGCAGACAATTTCTTGCCACAATGCGTTGTATATAAGCAGATCAAACATGCAGAAAAAACAGGGAATAAACACCTCAGAAGCTATAAATCTATGTACTGTCCATGTTCATCTTAGTAAGACAACTGTTCAAGTCAGGAACAACTCACTGTGTATCCAATGATTGATGAGGCAGTGACATGCACATTCCAATCTTTTGGAGCATACAGAATAGCAGAATCTTTAATATTGGCACTGTTAGTATACAAAGATATGAACATGTGCAGGACTAGCTGGAAACAGTATCTAACTTCAGGTACAAGAATCTAGATTATAATCACTCAGTTTACTTTGTAGAATAATAAGCTCTCTTTTTTTAAGTTCAAGATGTTAATATTCTGCAGGTTTTCCATCTGTGAACATTTTCCAAACAGTCAAATTCAATTAAATATTCTATTGAGATCCATGCCTTGATGTGAAGATGCCAAATTAGAAGTGAATGGTGCTCATTCTAGACTCTGTAATCTACCCTTTCCCAAGCAATCAACTTTAATTAAGTCTACCATTAATGGCAGACATTATACTCCATCGTAAGCATCGCAAAGTTTGAAGTGCAAGTCTTTTTCACTTTGGGGGAAAGCAAAGGTTTTTTTTTATTTATAATTTATGATTTAAAATTGGTTTGACATTCTATCTATGATATGATATAGGATGGAATGTATTAGTCCAATGATTTATCGGAATACGAACCATCTTATATATGATGGTATACGATTGGGTGTATATTAAGCGATACACCCTTCATATAATATAAAATGATCAAAATTTAATCGTTATCGGTAAGTATTGGTCGATAATGGTAGAACTTCTATTCAATATCAATACAAGAGTCTCTTTTATGTATCGCAAAGTTGCTAATCAATGTTAAAAGAGATAAATATGTTATATATTTCTTTATTTTTTTTATTAAAATAGAACTAAAGTCATATTTAGTTCTAATTAAAATACCCTAATTTATTTTTAAAAATATATATTTAAAAATTTTAAAGTATTTTTGGAACTATCATTATGTTTTGATGTATCATATGTTGATATACTTATACAAGTCGATACATATCGGACTGAGCAAAGACAGACACCATCAATCGTGTAGAACTAACTTTACATTTAGTTTTAGTTAAAATACTCTAATTCATATTTAAAAAAAAAACTATATTTTTTAAAACTATCAATACATTTCAACATATCATGTATTTATATATTGGTACAGATCGATACATATCGAACTGGCCAAAGACCGACGTAAAATTACAATCCTTATCCAAACATCATAAGGCGAGGATAAGAAAATCGGTTCTTATTTCAATAGATAAAAATGAGAGAGAGAGATTACAAAAAAAAGTGGAAAAAGAAATTAGAGAAGCAAGAAAAAAAAAAAAAACTCTTGTCTTGTTTTTTGGATTAAGAAAAAGAAAGAGGCACTCAAAAAGCACCCTTTCCCAGTCTTCTGTCAGTTCCTCTACTGATGTTTACTTCCAACAGAATATTTTGGTTTTCTCTTCTCTTTCTCCTCCATGCAGTTCTCTCAATCCCTGAAGAGTTTGCGTGCAAGCCGTGGAGTTGTTCATGCAACATGTGGCCAGTCTCGTTTGCTAGCCGATAGAGTCACGGCTAAGGAAAAGTCACCAGAATCACAAGACACGTACTGGTTTTCACAACCAATCAGACTCAGAAAACACGTCTTTCACTCGGAAGACGATGCCGACAACAAAGGCAGCAGCTATCAGTGGCGACGTTCGTTTCCAACAAGCAACTGCGACACTGATGGTCACAGCTTGGAACAGTTCATGGTCCAACTTGGGCCGCTACAACAAGCCAGAATATTCCCGATGGAGTTGCTTTCCACTGCTTGACTGGTATGGTATTAACCGTGATCAACATCAGCAACCTAATGAGTCATCGAGTTTACCTATTTGTGTTCCACATTGTCCTTGTAACACAACGCATCGAGACCGAGACTTGTTTGTCTGTGGCGACTGAAAGAATCAAGGGCAGTTTGCATAGGAACGGAACCAGATTCTGTCATGCTCGAAGGTCACTTTCTTGTACCTTTTCAAAGGAATAAAATAGAGGAAGAATCCACTTTTGTTTTTGATTTCTTTATGTACATATGAATGAAATGAAAAAGAGGAAGAATATGATGTGATACTTTTGTTTTTTATTTCTTTATGTACTGTACATAAAGGGATGGATATGTAAAAAATCAATAAAATCGAACTCTTTGAATGAGCATAATAAATAAAAAATTGTTATGTTCATAATATTCGGAGTTTGTAGTGAGGGCAGTTTTCCTGGGATTGTTTTTCTTGACATAGAGAATTATGATAATTGAGGTATCATCGACAAATAATTGAGGATTATTTCCATGATCCCAACCCTAATCATCCAAATTCTAAATAACAGATAGAACGATGGCATTAATGATATGCATTTTATTTTTATTCAGTCATCAAATTTCTCAGTTTCACCAGCATCATGCATAATAATGTACAGCATTGTAATGTAATCATTGAGACAATACTACTACAACGCTGAACATTCCCTCAAGAAGGCTGTAAATCTTGCAACACTCGGTGAGATGGCTTCACTCTCTCCATGGTTAAACAAGAGCTGAATTTTAGATGGCCCATTTGACATGGGCAAAGCTCACCAAAATTTCTTCATTAGTTCTAACATGGCAACTGAAATCACCCCTATCACTGCTTTGATGACTTCCTCCTCAAGCCTGAACAATGAAACCAGTCTCATGCTTGAGAACAGGGCAAATGAATGAGGCTATTAGTGCAGGAAATGGATCAAGATAAACCATGAAAGGAGATCTTCATGCTGACATCAACACATTTTGATGTTTGATACAATCTGAGCTTTCTTTTTTTCCCTTTTGCTTTTCCTTTTTGAGTTCAGCTGTGTTCCAAAAATGTGGACTACTGTGCTGAGACTGCAGTTGGATGAATTGATAACCCTGCCATATCAACACATGCTATTTTCGTGAAACACATCGAAACCTAAAAAAAGGGCTTTGAAACACGGATGAGAAATGCTATGATATGCACCTCCTTCATCTCTTCATGGCCTAAGTTCATGCATTTCTCTTTTTTTCCTTTCTCTTTGATGAATAAAGCTTTAGATCTAGTGCTGGCAAATTAATAAATAAGCACTTTTAGTATCAAACCGACTTTACCAGAGAACACCTGTTTTATGATGAACAATCTGAGCTATGAACACAAAGAATATGTGACATAAATTAATAAGCAAGAAGCCTAGCACCCACAAATTTGTGCCTATTGATCTAAATTTGCCAGAAGATGGCTAATGAAGTCTTTGTTCAATGAATTATACAATTTTTTTCTAATGCAATAAGCAATTATTGTACAAGAAATAAGCCTCATAACTGAATGTCCAAATTGAATGTATCTTGAAGAAAGAAACACAGAAAAGCACTAATCTTATCCAACAGAAAACTGTTGAATATCCCTTTTAAGTGTATAGCTAGATATACAAAAGAAGGATGAAATACTATTCACATTGTCTCAAAATTATGAATTGGGTTAAAAGAAGAAAAAATAATTGAAAGTTACAACCTTAGGCCTTCAACAAGTAGGTTTTACGGTAGAGGATAAATTTTATCTTCATTTTGAAACAATAATGTTGTCCTTTCCAAATTTTCTATATAAATATATGTATATTTTAATTTAGGAGCCACAGAGGATGAGTTGGTGCGTAGGGCATGTAAGCCGGGGTTTGAACCTCTGCTATGCTAGCCAGGACCCAAATAGAAGTGTGGGAATTGTAACAAGGCCTTTGTTATCGAAGGGCACATAATGAAGTCAAGCATTCTTGTAGTTCAACTTATGAGGGATTCTACATTCATTTCACTCTACGATGAACAACTAAATAATGTATCATCAGGAGCTGAGTGCACCAGGTCAATCATGAACTTGACTGAGATTGTCATGCATAGTTTTTCTTCAGTTTTATCTTTAATATATGGATTATATGCACAAACTATACTAGAAGATGTTAGCTCTTGATGCAAAATATCTTTTATTGATAAACAAAATGGGGAATTAAGCAATGAAATCTCTTACTCCCCACCCAGTGAATACCTGGAGTATCTTTTTTTGCCCTATATGGATGATCCGATCCACGAGGACCATGACTGGGAATTGTTTGATCCTCTTTCTCCGAGGAAGAAGTGAAACATAATCAACTTGAATGATACAGAAATGGATCGAGCCATCTCTTTCTTTACCCAAGAAAAAGTATTTTTTATTTTGCTGTTGAATGCAAATATTGTGCAGGATACACTGCACAAGGAAGTTAGGGCACATTAGGAATCTTTAGATGTTGGATAGGTTGTTCCTCATTCTTCACTTTTGTCAGGATACTGGGTTTCTCTTATGGTAGATGGGTTTCACCAACCTTTAGTGTGAAGCCATACTATGTTCACTCATGGAGAAGTTGTCTGTGTTCTTGCCATTTCTATTGTTATTCCAGATCTCTTGTACTCCTTGTTCCTTATTTATTAGTGAATCTAATTGGTTTCCCATATTTCCTTCCCTCCATTTTTAGCTTTTCATCTGGAAGATTAGAGTTCATCCTTTTTTGTGGTTGTTCTTGCCACACTACCATTTGCTTGATTTAACTAATGGTCTTCCTATGATTGTCAGTTAAGATCATATTGACATCAACGAAATATATATTGGTCATGCTTGAGCATGATTATTTCTGTGAACTAATTATTTGACATACTGTGGCCATTGTTCTCCATCAAAGTTGTGGGTGCCAATACCTACTTTGGTTTCTTGTGCTTATAGAACTAAGAACTTTCAGTTTGCTGGATTTTCTTCAAATTTAATTTTAGTTTGAGGTAAACTTTCTTAGTCTAGGTCCTATTCTTGCTAGATTAAGATCAGAACAGATAAAAAACATCAAATAATTTTTAGACGAAACAGTTCAAACAATATAAATATAAGTTTTGCAGAAGAATAAAGAGAGATGAAATATCAATTACAGAATACATAATAGATCTGGGCACTTTTCTCACAGCTTTCTAGCCTCCAATACTGATGAAAACACATCACTAAATAGTAATTCTCTACTGGACATGCAGCTTAATTTCAAAATAATATGTTTTATGCTGAATTGTAACTTTCAAGATAACATGTTTAATGCTGAATTATTTTGCATGTTAATCATAACAGTTCATGACTCCACATTTTCTTTCTTTGGTTGCTTGTGATTTGAGTTTATCAGAATTTTAACTTATTTTTCTTTATAAAAAAGAGATGGACCAGAAAGCATAGATGGATATGTGAGAACTGCTAAATCATCCAGAGAGTAACTTGAGGTTATTTTACTCATCCAATTCATCCTGTTTTTATAAAGCTTGATGTGATACTATTCAAATTGTGTTGATGTATTTGGACTTTTGTTAGCTGTCATTGACGAACAATAAGTCACAGACATTTAGGTTTTACGTACTGACAGTCTGACACAACCAAAACCAAAATCATTATCTTTCTTTTCCGGTTCTTGTAATTCTGTATGCTGCACCTGTTCTCTAAAAGAAATAAGATCACGTTGATACTGCTGCTGAGAAGGAACTAATTCAAATCAACAAACACTATGCAGTCCAATTACAAGTGGACCATTTCTGATAAAAAGGCAACATTGAAACATTACATATTTGGGCTACCATCTATAGAATTCGCTGCCAGTAGTGTTGGATCCATTCTTTGAACACAGCAGATGTAAAACTGAAACAACTACAGCACTGCTATTTTACAACTCTCCCTGAGTGTTCTTTTCTTCATAATGCAAGTTACTATTCACTAAATGTATTTCTTAATCGATAAGTCTCCTCGCATGCAAAATATTCATAATCTCTTTGAACACCGTTCCATGAATTGGTTCAACTTGCTTCAACTATGATTAAGTTGACACTCAGATGCAATAATTCCCTGTACTTTGCTTGACATGATATTTCTAATAAACCATTCGTTCAATTGCCAAAACACACACATGACATCACCGACTTAGATATGACTTTAAAGCCGACCTATGCACAGAAGATAGTATGCATGTGAAACTCATTTGGAGTTTTTATTTAGTGAGATCCTCATCATGGGATTGATTACCGAGTTGTTTCTATGAAATTGATGTTGGTGTGTTCCAATGCCCATCTTAATTCTGATCCTAGCAGCATATCATGTATGGGCCAATGTGTTAGATTTTAGAAGACATTGCAGTCGGAGCAATTTATATAACAATATCATGGAGAAAAAATTGATTAGATGGTCATTTTGGAACCTCTAATTGATCTTTAACATCGCAAACATCTGTCTTTTTATAGTATTTAACATCATGACTCATGGATTCATGTGTCATACTTGCTTTGACTGGTAGCTCCTTCGGTTTAAATTTGTCATGTTAACATGATGTTCTTTAAAAGGTGATATATTACTATAGTAAAGTTATCTTTTCACCATCGTTAAGTCACAGAAACAACTTCTCTAGCTACAGATATAAGAATGGTTATATTGACTTTCTATAGAATCATAGAAGCAACATTTGTAGAGATAATATTGACTTTCCATAGAATCACAGAAGCAACGTTTGTAGATAACATTACGTACCTTAACCCTCTTCAGACTCATTGATGAAAGCCTCCCATTAAATCACTCATCACATTGGTTTGATCTTCGTAGGAATCTTTCTCCAATTCTGACAAGCTATTCTTGTTCAAACCAAACTTTTGCACGCCTCGTTGGTGGCCTCTCCCCCTTTGTAGCTTCCTTTGCACGCGGGTGCACCAACCAGCATACTCCACAACTAAGTATGAAGTAAATCTGTCACCGTAAGAGCCCACAGGAAAAACATCAAACACATGGCGTACCCCACAGCACCCCCTCCACTTTGGATCCTCTCTCTTTGTCATCTTCTCCTTTATATCAGTAGCCATTTGCTCGAAAAGAAGTAAAATAAAAGAAATCAATCCTTATCTACTTGGGAGTGTGGTGGAAGCAAAGACTCCCTTCCGTTTCCTCCAACCAATGCTGCTGTCCATGATTCCTAGTGTAGCCACTGATCCCTCAAACTTGTTTTCCGGGTTTTAGGGCACTATTTGGGAGAATAATTCTGTTGCCATGTAACCCTCAGACATTTTTGGCACACAGACTGATACCACTAATTCTGCTATTCTTGTTCATAGTCCAAACACCATGTGAGATCAGTACCAAACACGCTATATCTCCTGCAGCGCTGCAGTGATTCTTTGTGCCCACCATGCTCTGCACAATGAATGCCCGCCTACCTGTTCCCACAATGCGAAGCAGCCAATGCAATTAGCACAGCTGGTATCTTACACTGCGTTCATCGTTGTGGATCTCTTGAAGACGCACACACACACAAGTCATCAGCCGTGACAGTCTCCGTGCGAATCGTCTCTCACGTTGCCTTCACATGGCCACATCCGACCCAAAACGCCATTGCCAGCGGCACATGATGCCCACTTTTGGGGAAAAAGGCGGCTCATCGATCGCCGTCGCATCATCGGTACCAGCCGATCGTTCGAAAACGTTTCCGGTGTCCCCCGGGAATCCACTTCGAAAACACTTCCCTTTCTTAAAACATAATGTGAAATGACCAACTCACCCCTACGTTTCGACACCACACGTGGCCGCCCTGCAAAACATTGCGTGGGTTGCGGATCAGTGTTTTTTCCGGCGTTCGGTTCCCTTACTCGCTCCGTTACCATCTGTGGTCGTTGAGATAAGATGCGGGGCCCATGGCGCTCCTCTCCGGATGTGGATGCAGGTAATATTTTGTGTGGAGGGATTAGGATTCTCGTGTGCTCTTACACGAAGGGCCAGTGATTTACCAGGCTGGAAAGCGTGACGTGCCGGTCAACCACGACATCGATCGGTTGGAGTATCGTGGCACGGGCAGCGGGACCCAACTGATCGCAAGGTGCCTATTACGTCATCGCACGAGATCGAACGGTCCAAAGGGGTACGCTGACATGGGGCCGAACAAAACTTGAAATTTCGTGCAGATTGCAGCGGGGCCCAACGATCGCACGGTCCACAGTGCCCTACCGCAGCAGATCGAGTGACCGAAGGAAAGCCGCTGAAGAAGGGGCAAGCACGGGAGCTCGTAACGGCCCCTGGAAATGCTAACACGTGTCCGCTGCGGCCCTCTCCGGGCACAATTGCTCGGCAGCTCATCGCACTTGTCGGCTTAGCCCACGAATCACGAAGTTACGATTCTGCCCTACGTGGAAGAACGCCGTGATGATAGTGTGAGTGTGATGATACCTACATGATTGAGGGGAGTCAGCATCGTGCTCGAGCTTGACACCTTGCATGCAAACGTGTATCCATCGATGCACCATGTAAATGACATGCTCTTATGCCATCGATATTGTAGCCACATGGAATCAAATAAAGCTCACAGATTATGCTATAGTTTTTCACTCAATTAGGTGCCTTGCTTTCAATATCCTAATTTGCTCAAAATAAAATTTATATTGTACTACGAGCTATTTACTTAGAGAAATTTTTTTTTTTATATAAAAGATAAAAAAAACAGTAGCTTTTCAAGTGTAAAATAAATATTTAAAAATCAAATAAAAGTAGTAGTATACACTAAAATGAAAATATTTATAGGTAAAAGAAGAATGGCTCAAAATAATATCACATGAGGACAAGTTTGTCATTGGATCGGATCCGATTTTTGTCTCCCAACAAATCAAATCGGTCCACAATTTCCTTCTTCTAATTGACTCTTTGTTCCACTCGGTTGGTCCTATGCAATATAATAGTGTGTATGCTTCGACGGCTCAAACCAAATCATGTGTCGGTCTCAATTAGATAGGAGCGCCACGTAACGGTCGATTTCTCGGTTGCGGCTACGTGTCGGTGTGGTAAATGAATTCTCCGTTACGGCGACGGGAAGAATTCGAAGCTCAGTGGCGTTTTCGTAAATGCATCGACGTTCGGTGGCGAATGTGTCACCTAACTTTATTGTAATGTCGCGCTCGTACTTCTTTTTGGGCCTCTCTCTCTCTCTCTCTCTCTCTCTCGTCGCTTCTCTCTCTCGCTCGCTCGCTCTCTCTCTCTCGTCAAACTGCGCGAGCGAACGAGTCGTTAGGGTTTCGCCGGCTGGATCTGGTAATCCCGTGCTCCTTTGTACTATGGGGTTGTGCGATCTCTCTCTCTTTCTTGTTGGAGTGCGCTTTCCGGGGTTTGATCGCGTTGTGATTGGGGATCGGACCCGTTTTGGCTAAAGATTCCATCTCGGGCTGCGTTCTGGGCAGAATCGGGCAATGTGTTTTAGATCTCTGGTTTTGCTTTAGTTTCCTTGGTAGATATTGGGGCATTTCGGTTGGAACGTTTGCGGCTTGCGTAACTCGTGTGTTTTTAAGCTGGTTGAGCTTGTATCGGTTCCTGGTGACATTAAAAAAAGGGGGTTTCTCGCTTATGCGCATTCCTCAGCTTGATGCGGGACTATATTGCGGGTAGATAAATCTTGTTCGTGAATTTGATTTCTTTTAATTGTCTGTATTTTGCTGCAAATTTGTGTACTTAAGGAGATCGGTAAACTTTGTTCTTCAAAGTTCGGAGCAGTGCTGCTTTTTTAGATGTTGGGTTGAGTACATTGCGTCTTATATGGTATAAAGATCGTAAATTTAGTTTAAAGTCGGTTTATTGAGAGCTTCTTTGAGAACTATACGTGTTTTGATACTTTGGTCGAGGAAAAGAAATTTGCTTGCCCTTCAAAGGGATCAACTTATTTACGTTTTGAGATACTGCTGATTTTAAACCTATCAATATTTGGTTTCTCTGTTCCTTTTCTTTTGTGATTTAAAAAAAAAAAATTGTGGACGAGTTAATGGTTAATGTTCATGAAAAAATATAATTATGTTGGAACTAGACTTTTGTTCTCTGGAACATGACTGATTTACTAGGCATGATATATAATTATGTTTGCTAATTATGTCTTTTATTAGGTCTGAAGTTGCATGCTCTACCTGTTCAGATTGCTCTCCTAAAATAATTTCTGATATAAGGTCTGAAATTTCATTCAGCTTTGTCTACAATAACAGGTTTGAATGACAATAAATAGTTTGCAGCGGCAGCCATTTGATAGTGCAAAATTGATAATATCATTATTGAGGTTTGTTCGTTAGTCATTTCAGTCCAGTCACTATAAAGTATAAAGTAATTAGCTTTGGCACGCACTACGTTTCTGTTTGGCAAAATTTCTGCTTTCTGCCACCCACCTTTTCTCTTAGCACTTATTTTGTTATTGATAAATGTTGTATGTATTAGAGCTGTTACATGGCTGGTAACTCTGTACATATGTAATGCAACTTTTGTAGCTGACACCATTAAATTTAGTGTGGCCTATTTTTGAGAGTGGGCAGGGGACTGCATATCAAGTTCCAATGCACTTACTAGCTGAATTTTAGTTTCTTTCAGAATATCAGGGAATAACCAAGGGCCACTTGTTCTTTGAGTGACAAAATAATGGAGGGGGAGATAGGTGTAGATGCATTGCTTGATTATGCAACCTTCCAGATGTCATCAACACAAAACAGGTACATTTTAATCGACATGATGAACTAATGCCTTTGTCTTGATAATATTCTATTTTTGTTGTTTTCTTCACGTTGATAGACTTCTGAATTGGAATTTGAATAAATAAAATTACAGTTTAGCTAGTTTCTTACTGTGTCGGAATGACATAATTCATTCAGATTTTTGAACTTTTATTTATACAAGTCGTTGGTGAAAACCTCAATCGCCAGGAATAAACTAGTTATTCTAAAACCAGCTTGTATTTAGTTAGGAGACTGCATTTTCCTTTCTTTTCTTGATTGAGAATGTCCTTTTCAATATATATATATATATATGTAGTTTTGCATTTGTGCTGCAGTTACGAGGCTCTCATTTGTAATGATGGCAAAATCGAAAAATTAGCTTGTGGTCCTCTGGATCAGCTCGCATTGCATTTACCACAAGTGAAGGGATTTCAGTCAAACTCATCTGGCAATAGCTTTAAATTGGATTTGAGTAAAAGCTTCAAAGGTTCATCTTGGTTCACCAAGTTCACTTTAGCTAGGTATTTACATTGGAAAAGAAGTTATATGAATGATTATTATGCTCATAGGTACCATGATGTTTATCAAATTTTCATTCAGGTTTTTGCATATTGTTAACTACCCTGATGCAATAAGATCTGCCAATGCAATTTTAAATGAGATGTCCCAGTTGGAGGATACCAGAAGATTTCATCTCACGCACTATTCTAAGGTATAGTGCTTGTCTACAAATCCAACAGAACCTTTTTGCTAAGGTCAGGTGCACTGAGGCATGCTTCTGTTCTTTCAGGATCACCCAGGCCATTCTGGAGGCATTACGTCAGGTATGTTCTAAGTGTTTTTTTTTTAAATTGATTAAGATATTATAATAATTTTGTGTCACTTCTTCTAAGTTATGCCTTATCATAAACAGAATTTTGTTTTCTGCTTCGTATGTAATTTAGTTTATGAAATTTACTGTTAATTATCTTGACGAATTATGGCTTTGTGATCATTATTTATTGTCAGATTATTTCAGCAATATGATTATCACATGTAAATGCTTCTTCCGAATAGAGAGGCTTGAGGCATGGATTGTACTCTAGGTCTCTTGCCGGAAACCTTTTTATTTAGTGCCTTATTATGACAATATATTCTACATAACTTGTAAATACCATGTGTGCATTCGACCAATGCCATGGGTATCTTGGTAAGAGATATTGATTTAGCTGACAAGTGTAGCAAAAAATGGATGGAGTAAGCATGCTTAAACTTTGTGTGTTGGAGCACGTGGTTATAAACTTATAATATCTGTTTGTTACCTTTGTACTTTACTTACCTATAGGGGGCATTGTACCAAAGTGAAAACGTAATTCAATATACGTCAACATGAATCTTTTTGTGTTTGGTCTGATGCTATTTCATAGACCCGAGTACCTTTTTGAATTTGGTTGTGAATTTTGTAATGTTATTAAAGGAATGACCATTGTTTCACAATTTGACACAAATCATGTAATTGTTGCCCCGAATTATTGTAACCATGATGAGTAATATCAAGGCTTCAAATGCCAATAGAACCAATCTTTATTAATATATCCTCTGCGATAATATTAGTCCCTGTTTTGCAGGGATAGGTCCGAGTATGTTGATGCTCCCCAAATTTTCTATTGGTGGGACCCTTGTACGTTTGGTCATGTCATTTTTTGTCTCTTATTGAGTAGAGTTCTTTTACAAAGTAAAATAGATTGCTAGATGCAGTTGCAACTTTTTGTTGTCTGCCAGTCTCCTCTCCTCTCTCTCTCTCTCCCCCCCCCTCTCCCTCCCCCCCCCCCCTCTTATTGAGTAGAGTTCTTTTACAAAGTAAAATAGATTGCTAGATGCAGTTGCAACTTTTTGTTGTCTGCCAGTCTCCTCTCCTCTCTCTCTCTCTCCCCCCCCCTCTCCCTCCCACCCTCCCACCTGCCTGCTGTCAAAGAAACTATAGCGTTACGATGCTATAACTCAAACTACAGTGATTGTATAGGTGAAACTTATAGTAGTGCTTTGGAGTTTGTACTGTGGTTGCAGGACTTAGCTTCGTACAATGTTGTGCAAGTCTTATACTTTAATGTCTTTTTAAGAAAATATGAATAATGATTCCACCTTATTGTACTGTTTGAAGAAATTGTGATAAACACATCCACTTAACAAAATTTGTTGTTTTGAAGAGGCAAAAGGTTTTCCCAATCCTGTGATGAATTTCAATTGATTGTTTCTTTTGTTTGTGTGCCGACAATCTTCCAGTTGACCATTACTATGTTTTTGTTTATGTTCAGATTTTTTTTTGTAAGTATATACTGTTTAAAGTGTGCATGAAACAGTTTGTATCTAACATGATGATAAATTTTCATGAATTGAATATATCAGTTCTGGAGAACTTTTGCTTCTCTTTTCTTCAATTCTTCCAGCATTATTACACTTTGAAGTCATCTAAAATTCCAGTTTTCTCCATGCTGACAGGTGGCCACTTGAAAAATGTTGGATCAACACAAAATGTAACTTCTTTTTCTTTGCTTCTTTCCCTGTTTTTGCAGAGGATCATTTCTCATCTTTGTTTGATATTTCAATTTATAAGGTGGCACTAATGTATTTCCTTGCTGAATTATCTACAGATAAAAGTTGAGACAGGGTCATCAGATGTGACAAAGTATTTTCCGTCTCTTTCTGTCATCCATCACACATATATTTTGAAATAATCTTAGTTTATCTAATTCGATGAATCGGCAGGAATGAATTGCTGCGAGCAATGGAATTAAGACTTACTGTCCTAAAAGAAGAGTTAGCGGCTTCTTTCAACCGAGCTGCAGGCGCTACTTTATCGGTCAAACAGATATCTGATCTAGCGGCATTTTCACAGCATTTTGAAGTGAGAGATTTGAGGTACCTTATCAAAGATTGACCACATAAAATTTTCTAATGTTCTGTGAACATAAACATGAAGTCTTGAATATCCTGATTGTTGGCAATATTATCTATTCTGATTTTTTGTATTGTTCTGAAGTACTGTGGCATAGGAACTGAGGCACTCTTAGATGGAGGATCAAATTAACTGTTTTACTGGTATCAAATGTCTGCAAAATTAGTTAATCTTTTGGAGTTTTTATCTTAATCTTATAATTTTATTTTAAATTTGGACCCTTTTCTTAAATTTCTTTTAGTTCATGCAAAGTTATCATGAAGCATGAACCTCACTAAAATGAGATGTGCTTAATATAATAAATTATGAAAATATGAAAATTAAAACAAATCAGGAAAAAATATTGTCTTGCCATTCAATAGTGTAAAAATAATCAAGGGACTAATTCAGGCTTATCAGCTACAAGGGAGGACAGTCAATTAGTTTCTAAGGGAACAAACTGCAGTAAAAGCATAATAAGTTTAGAAAACAGCATTTGCTTGAAGCAAAAAAGGAAAGGTGAAACAGAATAGAACAGGAAACTGCTAAATTCAACATTCATAATTACTTTGGAAAAAAAAATTAATCATAATTACTGTTTAGACAAAGGAAGTGAATAATATACAGAAGGAAGAAGAAAAGGGATGACAGTAAAAAGTAGAAGGGGAAGAGAAGCAGCAGAAAAGACAGCTGCAGTGTCAAGGAAATCTGCAGCATAAAGAAAAAAAAGGGAATAAGAAAACCAGCGGCAGCAGGTAGAAAACATCAGCAGCAGAAATATAATTAGAAAAGACCAGTAGCAGCAATGGAAAATCATCAGCAGGAAAAAAAAAAGGGAAGGAAAGAAAGCAACAAGCAGAATGAACGTAAACAAGATGGGAAAAACAAGGAAGAAAATTTTCAGCACCAGCAGGTAAGCACCAGGAGAAATGACAGAAAATGAAGTAGGCTGGGACATTTCTTCTCTTCTGCTGCTGATGTTCTCTGATTTGGTTGTCTTTGTTCCCGAGAAAACTAGATAAAAATGTCTTTTTCCTTTTTCTTAAGCCCTGACTACTGGAATGGCCATTCTTCTTGCTTTCTTGGTTGTTTATGCTGTTTGAATTTGAATTTTCTGATATATAACAATCCGTTACTATCAAATACCAGAGATGCATCAGAGTTTTATCTGGGCGCACAAGCTCTTGCCAGTCTCATCTAACACCCACAGCCTTTTAGAGCTGATGGCTTAAAGTTTTTATATAATTTCATGTTTGCATCTATAATATATCTGTTCTAGTATATTCAAGAAGCATAAACTGCATTGTACTTTGGTTCTACTTTCTCCGTGCATCATTAGTGGCTTTGTTACTTCGAGCATGTTTTTAGTTTGATTTGCAACTTAATTGAGGACTTGTTTGTTTATCGAGTTCAGGGACCCTTTATCAAAGTACTTATCATTGATCCAAGAAGATCAAGTGGTTGAATTGTCGGTTGAAAAAATGATCTCGGATGATACAAGGAAAGACTCTGAGGTTGTTGCAGAAGAGATACATCCCTCAAGTCCAGAGTCTGGTAAAGCAAAACCTCTTCACGTGGGCATCTCCCCAGCCAAAATGGCACAAGCTGAGCGGCAGAGCTCAACAGAAGGTGATTCTTCTGAGTCTAGTGATGAAGATCAGACAATTACTGAAAGAAGCCGACCTATTATGAGATCTGTGACCCCTAGAAGGTCTGCTTCTCCCATGCGACGAATACAAATAGGAAGGTCTGGGTCTCGCAGGTCTACCGCACTGACCATTAAGAGTCTCAGTTACTATCCTGCCAGGGAAAGGATTACATTAAACAGGGATGTTGATGATAATAACAGCGGAGATGAAGAGGCACATCAGCCAGTGAAGAAGCCTGAGAATACAGTGAGAAGGATGAGCGTCCAAGAGGCAATTAGTCTCTTTGAAAACAAACAGAAAGATCAAAATTTGGATGTTCAGAAGAGGAGGGCTTCAGGAGAAGTCTCTCTGAGTACCAACAAAGTTGTGTTAAGGAGATGGAGTTCTGGTATGAGTGATTCTCTGACTCGTTCTCAGGAAAATGCTTCTGAGGATGTGTCTCCGAATAACCATGCCGATTTGGTTCCTGAGGCAGGAGACAATATAGTGACTGATGTGATGGTTGAGTCTAATATTTCTCCAGGCAATTTAAATGCAACTGCATCTGAAACTGCTCAGATCACTGAATCATCAGAGACGGAGGTGATGATATCCCCTTCAAAGGATAGTCCTGCTGAGTTAGTAACATCCCAAGCTGAAGAAGTGGATGATAAAGCCACTATGTCAGTTGAGTGGAGTAGGCAGAAAGAAGAGGAACTTAATCAAATGTTGACGAAGATGATGGAGAGCAGGACTGGCAAATACCGAGGCACTAAATCTGGTTCTAGTGGATCTCTGTCTACCTCAAATGAGCAGAGAGGTGGTTTTTATAGTCAGTATAAGGAGAAAAGGGATGAGAAACTTCGAGCAGGAAATGTCAAGAAACATTCGTCGATGGAAGCACAACTTAAGGTGTTACAGGAAACCCTGAAACCAAGCAAAGCGGAAGCTGCCTCAAAATCTGGAGTTGCTATAAAAAAGCTTGACTCACCCAGCAATTCTCAACGTCCCCGAAGAAATTCGTCTCCACCGGTGTTACACAAGAACGAAGTTTCAAAAACAGCAGCACCCAGAAAGGCTTCACCGAAATCATCACCAGTGCCAACTACACGTGGTTCATGGTCATCAGGACCATTGCAAAAGGCAAGTGGAAACCAACCAGCTAAAAGTTCTCCCAGAGTGTCTTCTGCTAATAACACATTGAGCCGCCGGAAGTTACAGTCTACTTCTCCAACTTCACCTAGCCCCAAAACCGAAAGGCCATTGCGTCAACCTAAAGGTAAGCCAGAAGCCAAAACTGATGCTAAGCCAACTATAAAAAGCCAAGGAGAAAAGAAGCCGAAAACGACAACAAATACCAACAAATCTGTGAAAACCAAAGCTCAATCAGCTTCTGGAGATGATTCAGGTTCAGCGACGGCAAAGCCAAGTTTTTACAATAAAGTTACAAAGAAGAGTAGTGTTGTTCCTTTGGAGGCCAAACCCTTTTTGAAAAAAGGTACTGGGATTGGGTCTGGTGTTGGTCCTGTGATAAACAAGACTAGAGTTACTCAGTCTGACAATTCATCAAAGAAAAGTGACAGTACTAGTCAAGCTGAAGAAAAGGAGCCCGCTCCTGAGACAATTGAAACAACTGCTAAGGTATTGGAGGTTGATCTTGCTCAACAAGCAAATGATGTTGATGCAAATTTAGTTACTTCACTAGATAATGATTTAAATCTTGAAAAAACAGAAAATATGGATCAAAGTTTAGCGGAAGTTGATGATGGGCTCAAGAACTCTGTAGAACTTCCTGTTGCTGAGATTCAACCTGATGAGGATATAAGCATATCCTCAGCTGCATGGGTGGAAGTAGAACATCAGGAAGTTTCCGCTGCATATGAAACTGGCCTGTCCAAAGTCTCTGTCTCCACCGCACTTGAACCACCGCTCCTATCAAGTCCACGTGTCCGACATTCATTATCCCAAATGCTTCAAGCTGACAACAATGAACCAGATATCATCGAGTGGGGAAATGCCGAAAACCCTCCTGCACTGATCTATCACAAAGATGCTCCCAAGGGATTGAAAAGGCTTTTAAAGTTTGCTCGTAAGAGCAAGGGAGAGGCAAATGTGACTGGCTGGGCTAGCCCATCAGTCTTCTCAGAAGGAGAGGATGACACAGAAGATTCCAAAGCTGCTAATAAGAACTTAGATCAATCGAGAAAAACTGCCCTTCAAGCCAGGAAATCCATGCTTGGTGAAGGTTTGCATGATGGAAGTTCGAGCAAGAGGACAATGGAGTACCATGGAGTTCACAATGCCTTGGCAGGTACAAAAACAATAAGATACTCTAATTCTCAGGACACTTACCTTCCATTCTACTTGGCTTCTCCAGAAAGTTAAACATATGGTATTAATAAGGTTTGGCATATCAATTTATTCTCCAAGATTCTAGACATGTCAAAGAATTGGGAACAAAATGAAGTACGCAGCACTACAGCACTGATATTGTCATGTGGTAGTTTTAACTCATTTAAACATTAATCAGCGGAAGAAACCATATACTTCAATTCAAAATCGTTAGGCATCATTCTTGGTTGGCAGCAACCAATAAGCAAGTATTTAAGCTATTTTGTTATGACATGTTTGATTAGTCTGGTTCCTTAGTGTTTTTGATTTTTCTGGTGAGTGGGTACTAAGTCTAATGATGAATGCTTACAAAGTAATTATATTGGATGATCTAAGACGGTCAAATGAATTTTTTGCCTAATCAAAGTGCAATCGTGTGGTACTGTGCTTTGTCTTTGTGGACCCTTGTGCTGTTCAAGTAAACAATACCAATCTCTCCTTTTCAGGTTCTGAAAAATTTCAAAAAGGTCAAGTTTCATCAACAACCACCTCAACTAAAGGTAATTCTTAATGCAGTAGATCTCTGTCGGTCATGTATTTCTAGATCAATATTTCATGCAGTTTCTTTCTGTCATGCGCTCTTCCCAATATTTGCTTCCACGTCTACTTTCAGCAGCTAGGTCATTCTTCTCTCTCTCAACATTTAGGAGCAGCAAATCGAATGAGACGAAACCTCGATAGTCTGCGGAGCCACAAGTCATAGTGCAGATATGTTCCTTCAACTAGCTCCTGTAGGTGTCTTACCTTGGCCAGGTATAGAGAAGCCAGCACTGGTTCGAGGAAATGTATGCTCCCCCACTTCTTTGATAATGGGAGAGCCATTGTGTGTTTTTGTTCTTTCTTTTTGTTGTCTATGTAATATCATGATCGCAAGAACAATTTTATCACAGTATAAACTTGATTTCATGTGAGGTGAGCATTGGTACGATCAGAATTGATGTGACTAATGTAATGAATGACATGCTGCAATGAAGTCTATCGTTTTTTTCTGCCTGTCGGTCTCTTAATGATGAAAGAACACCGAAGTTCTTTGGTGCTTTGGTGATTGCAATTAACTTTCCTTTGAGCACATTATTCTCATGAAACATGATTGCAGTAATACATTTTAACAGGATCAGATTTTTTTTTTTGTTTGTTTGTTCCAGGCTTATATACACTTGTTGACCTATATATGGTTTGAAATGAGTTATAATGCTGGAGTAATTATTTGGATTTTGAGAGGGTGAAATTTGTGAGTACTCTTCCCGTTGTCATTCTAAATAATTTACTGTAATTTTATAGCTGACAAACAAAATTAGCCATCAAACACTGGTGATCATTATTGATTTACCAGATTTGCAAGTCTCATTCATAGTTTGGGTTGGATTGGCATAGATTCTAATTAGTTTCCAGATTTATTCCATCGACAATTTAAGACAGCAAAAGTTTAATTTTCGGTACAGTTAGCAATCAAAGAATTGGTTTCCGAATGGAGATCGAGAAAAAGTCAGCGACCGGAACAAGATCAGCCTCTTGTGCATCAACCCTGAAGACAACTGTTCTTCCTAAGTTGCTACAGATGTTTGTGCGCCAGTACATCCATGTCCTTCATCTCAAGTCAGAGGCTAAGTATGCTTCGATCAAAATGAGATTGCTTGCTTTTCTTGCGCTCCCGTCATGGAAGGTGCTAAGCAATCGTTCCGTTCATGAGCAACAACATAAAAGAGTGACTTGCAGTAAAGACCACTGCCGGGTTTCCAACAAGAGCAAATAACCATGAAAGTTCCATCAAGATTCCCAATCACTATGTTCTGTTTCAGAGATTTAAGAGAATAATATTGATACCGACATCATATTTTAGTTCATTGATGATATCAATCGAAACAAACAAACTATGTTTTAGGTGAAGACACCAAAATCTTGAAGCACCGTGTAATTAGCATCAGAGAAGGACATCTTGTTGGTTCTTGTTCATCATCGTCTTCATCTCATCTCATGTCATCACAAGTATATACACTTACTTTTTTTTTCTTTTCCTTTTCTTTAAGTTTTTTGTTACAATTTCCATGAGATGGATGGGCAGGGGAGAGTAACAAGCTCGATACGACCTTTCAACCTCTAAGCAGTGACCCTCTGGATCCAAACATCTGCTCCAGGAGTATCACCATGGCCATCGCGAATGCTGCATCGAGCTCTGGCTCCACCACCAGGCGGAAGACATCGAGGCCGAGGGATATGCCTTGAGCAGACTCCTTTTTCTGGATCTCTGCCAGTTGCCGTCGCCTGCTGTCGTAGATGGCACAGCACCGCCGTGAGTAGGAGCCCTCGGCGTCGTAGGCAAGGCGCGACTCGGTGCCCGACGCGCATGGGGTCACTCGCGCCAGTCCCTTCGAGTGCAGGAGGCCCGTGTGCTTCTTCTTGACCGCAAACCTGGGGTTGATAGCCTCCTCGCCATCATAGATTCGCCAGTGCTCTCCCAGACTCAGCTTCTGCATGTTTTCAGAGAGTTGAATGAATTCACCATTATTAACGAGCTCATGATACTTTGGATATCTTCCGCATCATCTCTGTTCCTTAGCTTTTCTTTTGTTCAGGTAAAACAAGCTTCTCACATCCATTTCGTCAAACACCCACAAGAACCACGAAATAGACTTCTACACTTGGTTCATTGATCTTGATTCATTTTAAATCTGTAGTTTCAGCATGGGATTTCATTTGCTGTAGACAGTCACGCATCGAACTCATAAATCTTTTGGAGATCACAGTTAGATTGGTCAGTGTCGGGAAACAAATTTGGCCACATCAAAAAGATGTGTGTGTTCGACTGAATGAGTTTATGTGGTCTTTCTCTATAAATAAATTGGTTATATTCATCATCCATCCTCCTATCTATCCTCGAGCGATTTCACAAACATTTTCTTGCGTGTAAAAACAAATCAAAGTAGTCTTACAAACAATAGAAGTCAGACAAAAAGTACTACTCTTCAGATTTCATTTTTAGGAACAAGGAATGGGGTCTAAGGATTGCATTTTGTAATATTCATTTTAGTTCATGTTTCTAAAGGTTTGACTCGAGACGATCGAAACATTTCTCCACTAAACAAAAGCAAACAAGATGAGATAGGAAGCTCAAATTCTTGATCGACCTATGAGCTCGCTCATCTTATTCCGATTTCTCTTTCATAAAGATCAAAATTTTCACTACTTGGTGTTCCAAATAACGCAAAGCAGAACAAAAAAGAACAGAGATTAATAAAACCAATCCAAATATGCAAGCTTTTCGATCAAACATCACACTTTGAGCCCCAGAGTTGTAGTTTTGCGTGCCGAAAGAAAGGATAAGATACAGTATCGCAATTCAAGAACTCGGAAACCCTAGAAAACGCATAACAGGAAACCGTTTCAGATCCAAAGATTAGGCTTTTTTTTTTTGGGGTGGGGGGGTACCTTTCGCCGGATGGTGAGCAGCGGCTTCCCGGCGGCGTCCATGAGAACGATGCAATCCCTACTCCCTGAGGAGTAGTTGTCCACCCGGAACACCAAGTGCCCCTTGGAGTCGAACACCGTGAACCCATTCCCGTTGAAGAGGAGCGACTTCCGCCACACCGTCAGCACCGTCGCCTCCGCTGCTGCCCTCCCTCCGCCGGCGCGGGGCGATTCAGGCCTGGGCGGCTCCTCCGCTGCCGTGGCGTGGGGGTGGACCTTCGTCATGTCCACCGGAGTCCGATGTCAGTCGAGGTGGAAGAGACGACCGTGCGAGCTGCTTTTGGTGGTGCCTAACCGTCGCCGGTATTTATATCCCCTCATGGACGAAAATGCCCCTACGACGAAGTGGGAATGACGCGGAGGCACGTGCGGATGACGTCATCGACAAACCTAGTATCATTGTGTATTAGAATTCCAGTAGTAATAGTAAGTGGCTCAGAAGGACTAATGACGACTACTGAGCACTTCATTAGCATACATAACTACTGATGTCGATGCAAAGCTAATTTGGGAAAAAGGAAAAAGAAGTTGGTGAGATTTAAGGAGAAAAATTACTGGTAAACATCAATTGTATGAGTTAAATACTAATTAATATTAATCACTATTATTATATCCTGATTTAGTTGCTAATTGAATTTATAAAGGCTAATTGAATCTATCATCATCGATCTATCTGGGCCTAAGTATCTTTAATCAGCAGTGGTTCTATGTTTTTGAGTTAATTATCCCATCGACATCGATAATTATCTTATTCTTTTCTATCAGCACTAGCATATTAGGACAACGACTCTGTCGTTGATCCGTGAGGAGGAAGAGATGGTATCTTATATTTTATTCTGAAGGATAAATGAACTGAATGGATAAATTATTATATGCCTTCGATTTAAATAAATGTTTGTGTTGTTTGATGGAGCTTGAGATGAAGACAAGATCAAGTTATTTAATCTACTAGTATTCTTATTCAATTTGATGTAAAAGATGAAAAGAACAAGTCTAATCAGTTCCATTGAGGACAAGACACCAACCTGAGAATTCTACCACTGGTGTGATGGAACCTGGACTTAGTGCACTAGGATAAGAACATGTTCTTGTGCCTAAAGTGAGTGACAACATTAGTGCATCTCTCCATAAAGTGCCATCATAATAATTAGCTTGCAATAAAGTTGAGTTGGAATTGCAACACTCTCTCCTTTTTCTTCCTCTTTGTCATCTATTGTTGTCTCCTATCTTTTTCTCTCTTAAAGTTAGGTTACTGATCATCTTGACACCATTAGCTAAGCACTCATTTCACACAACCCATGGAAACAGCTTCCACCTTGGTTTAGTTGCTACCATCAAGAGGCAAGTAAGATGAGGAAACTTATCATGCATCAGATACTGTGTCCACAGTAGCTAACAATCAAATCCAATTAGCTGATACAGATGCACACATCTCCATTATCATACAGCTGAGCCATATATTATTTACCATTTCTTGTCTTACCTCTAAATGATTTTAAGTTCAATTTCTTGTCTTCCAATGTAGTTTCCCATGGATTATGAAGTGTTGGGAATGGTATATTTATCTGCCAACTTTTCTCACCAAAACTAGTCTTCTTCCTTTTCTCTTTTTGTGATCCAGTTAGGACCTGAAAGAATGAAGCTGAAATCTTGTAACTGTTGAGTTCTACAATGATTTTTTAGTGCAAAACGCATCATGCTTTTGTTTGTAGGGCATACAATTGATTCATGTGTTCTCCATGGAAGACCTTTTTCTTTCTCAATCAGTTATCAAACTGGTGTGTGGTTAGATGAAATGCTACAGGCAATCATCATCAGCATGCTGAAAACGAAGAACTATATACCATATGAACCGTTGATGTGGCCCATTATAATCATCTTATCTTAATCTTATTTCCCTTTTGATTTGGTTTCTTGAGCTTATGCCAAGATGACCATGGTCTGACATAATCTTCTTTGGTCTTTAATGGGTTAGCACCATCCTAAGCCTCCATCGTGTGTCACTCTGGTGTTGAAAGCATGCCAGCTTATGGAACTACATGATTCTTTAGGATGACAATAAAGTGACCAAGACATATATTAAAATCTATCTTAGATTCTTTGTGTTGATTCCAGACGAGCAATTATTATGTCTCATGAATCTAAACCCTCTTCTGCTTGCATGGTGGAAAACAAATGCACCATCTAACATTAAAAGAACTCATTTACAAACGTAGCCTTTTCCACAAGCAATATATATCAGCTAAAACAGGAAATCCACAAATGAATTTATTTATGCTTCATGTACTAGAAAAGATGATCACAGTTTACTGATGTTGGTTAAAGAAAACGCAGCTGCCAATGATAACTGTCGTTGAGGAATAGAGAAGAACAGATTCCAACTTCGGAAGAGAAGCCAAAACCCTAGCTTGGTCCTTGCGTCAAGATCCCATTGGTTAACTACGCCACTTCATGGGTCCTCCATGTCTTGTGGGGAAGACTGGAGAAAGGAGAAGCTGAGGTGAGAGGTGGTGGTGGGGGGAGATGATGAGGCTGGAATCATCAAGAACAAAGAAAATGATAAATGCGCGTGCTTTCCCCCACTCAATTCTGCACCTTTTTTTCTTTGCTGTGCAAAAAACGACGCATGGGGATTTGTTTGTTCATGCACAGCTGCTTCTGTGGTCGTGATTCCTGACAACAAGTTTGCTCGAGCATGGCTGCCTGTGTCTCGAAGGATCAAATCAATTCTGTTCTCTCAAAAAGTTGAACTAGTGTCAGCTGTGTTGATGTTTCGATGGTTCCTCGCAACAGAAGACACTTTGCTCGTGAATCGATTGATCTCTGAGAAAGAGAAAAATGACACCAGGATGCATGACGTGCAACAGCATATGACCGGACGTCTCAGCAACTAATGTTAATTGGAACCATTGATCTCATCGACATGATGCTAAATTGTCCATCGAGCGATGGCCTCAATGTTGTCATCGTACGATGCAATCATGCAGATCGCACAATATACAATCCAGTGTGGTACTGTTGCATGCAGATCGACATATCTGTATATTATCGTCATGCACACAAAAGTGTGGTACTGTTGGATGCCATTGAGACCCGAAAGACTTCCGAGTATCAAATGATTTAGGTTGGATACGATGAATATTTCAAGCAGATCAGAGATTGACATGTGAAACACATCCATTCAACGAAATCCGTCATTGTATCAATAAGATTCTCTCGCCTTAATATAAGATTTCAAATTATCTTAGAATTAGGATGGTATTGTCGAACACCATCTTACAATACCTAACACAACATATTGAGATATAAAGTATGCGTAAATGTCACTTTGTGGTCATAAAAGATGGAAAGAAATGAGCATATGAATCTTCCTCCTTACGTTAGCAAGGAGTACGCCAATGGCAGAACTCGCGAGTGTTCTTCGAGGTGAGGAAACCACACCACATCTTTACTGACTTCCTTGTCCTGATGATATCCTGGCAAATCTACCACTTCACCATGTTGATTTTGCCAGCACTGCACGCTTGGAAAAGTAGCTTCTTTGACTGGCAGCAAGCTAAAGACGATAATGAATCTGATCACCTACTTTTAAGAGCCACGATCTATGATCAATGTTCATGCAACTTTTGACTTGTGTTGTTCTCTACAGAAAGAAGCTAATCACCTGTTTTGAGAGCCATAATCTACCTCTATGCTCAAATCTAGTGAAACTTTTTGACTTTAAACACCTACTTTTATGTAATGCTCAAAATGAGTGCAACATTTGGCTTCAGAAGGAGACTAATCATCTTCTTTTAGGAGCCACAAACTGCTTCTTTCTGCAATGCTTCGAGTTAAGGGTGTCATCAACATCCAAACCCCACCATGGACAATACTTGCGCAAATGCTTTGAACTTTAGACCACCCCACCACCGCCATCAAACCCCACCATGGACAACACTTTAGACCATCCCCCACCCTTGTTACTGCAATGACTTCTCCAGCTACAAAGGGCTAAACACATGGATGTCTGCACTAATTCTACTGAAATGTGACACTGTTTTAAGTGTGCGTCACTTCTTTTGCATCTTCTCCCACATCATCTGCTTGATGGGTAATAACATGTGGTCACATATGGAGTGTGACACCTGTAAAGGTAAGACTTCCACATGGCGCACAAGGAGATAAAGATGAGGGAGCTGATGGAGACTGTGGCCTCTTTGATCCAAAAGGCATCTCGGAAGAA
Source organism: Musa itinerans (assembly GCA_001649415.1). Classification (NCBI taxonomy): domain Eukaryota; kingdom Viridiplantae; phylum Streptophyta; class Magnoliopsida; order Zingiberales; family Musaceae; genus Musa; species Musa itinerans. Next base: position 694,943 of record LVTN01000001.1, read on the forward strand.
TGTGAAAGGGCTATGGAATTGAATGAAGGTGATAATGATGTCAAGATCTGAGGGAAAATGTGGAAGTGATGGATAGATATGGCTTCCTTTCAACATGCTGTGGAAGCTGTTGAAGGAATCATGTAGTTTTCAAGGGGTTGCAACTTGTGTGGTGAGAAGACAAAGTTCTAAAAGGCAGAGTTCTAATCACTCTTCTTTGTTCCTGTTCTGAAAGAGAGATGTTGTTCTTGAATGATCATCTGAGAGAAGAAGATGCTTCAGAAGATCTTCTGCTGTGGCATTATGACCAAAGTCAACATAAACCCACTCATATCATCCATGAACTGCACATTGATGATAACTGATTAAGGAAAGCAGAAGCACAAGGAAAATATATTTGATTAGTTGTCAAAACATAGGTGGGTTATACTTACATGATATAAGTGACCAAATCTATGACTTGCAACAAGTGAATTTGTTTGAGATTTCATAACCTAGAATATATCATCTTCTATAATTTGTGAACACAAATCAAATGATGTTGCTGATCATCTTGATTCCATCATGTTTCTTTAATAATATTCTGCAGTCATCCTCAGCTATACTGGCCAAGAGAGAAGATGCTGTTTGTGTTCTTCTTTCACTTGTCAATTTGGGCATTATCTGATCATACTGCTTTGTATGAATTGGACTTCATTTTTTGACAATAGAGCTGCATTTAAGGCACAAATAATCATGCCATGTAAAGATCAAAGACAAGCATGAGGAGCTATGATCAATGTAACATGACCAACTCTCAACTTGTAAAATGTTTCCATGAAAATAAATTTGCTTTGTCCAAATATGACAAAATCATTGACAAAACAAGTCAAGTTCTGAATATATAAATTGCCTCTGGTAGAACAATTTGCAATTTAAAACCGGCAATTTGGCATTATTTTAGTTTAAATATAGTCATATCCCCTCCTTCCGTCGTTAATTTTCGGGCCTTATGGGCCGATTGAGATAAAATAAATTTAATTTTTAGGCCTATTGTCTGGGTTGAGAGGAGATAAAAAGAAGTCCTTACATAATATACATACATAAATACATACATCATACTTCAGAAAATTCAAGTGAACCATCGTTTATATTAATTTATTTAAATTAAAAATATAAATTAAAGTTTTGTATATTAAATGTAAATTAAAGTTTCTTAGGTAACAGACAAATAAGATTTTAAAGTTTTAGAGGGAAATGTGTATACATATAAGGTTGATCCGAATCCGACATGAACTATCAACTCATATACTAGTGGGTTAGATTAGATGAGGTCAAAACAGACCCGAGTCATCGCTTAGCAAAAAATTTAGATCCAATCATGTGGGTGACTCAAAAAAGATCTACATCTTAAACTTCGGCTCTCCACTCGTAAGCCTAATGAGTCATCTCAAACCAATCGTTTCGGTTTGACCTGATAATGAAATGAGTGCTGTCATCCCTATTATTTGGTCAACCATTTTTTACCCTACCTTTTCTCTCTCTCTGGATCTACTGGTGTCTAAACATAGCCATTCGTATCCCCACTTCTCTTCCCTCCTCGCGGTGCTGCCGCTGTTGCTCCTCCACACGGCAAGCGCGGAGAACGAGTGAAGGAGAGTAGAGGCCGCCTCTGAACGGGCGCCGTGCCGCAGATCACATGTCACGGAAGCCTATAAATCCAAGCCATGGCAAGGGTTTGCTACAGCTCCGACGACGGCCCCGTGACGTCCTGTTGCGCTCTTGAAGGATGAGGAGAGGAAGGGAAGGAGCCCAGGTGGCGTGGGCGATGGCGTTCTTCCATCTGTTTCCGCCCCTTCTCCTCCTCCTCCACCGCATTCCGGCGGTAGGGGCCGAGGATCCCTATCTCTACTTCACGTGGAACGTGACCTACGGCACCGCCTCCCCCCTTGGCGTCCCGCAGCAGGCGATTCTGATCAATGGGGAGTTCCCCGGCCCCAACATCAACTCCACCACCAACAACAACATCGTCGTCAACGTCTTCAACCACCTCGATGAGCCCTTCCTCTTCACCTGGTTTGCACCCCCACTGCATCTTCCATGCATGCTTTATCAGTATATATATATATATATATATA
>LVTN01000001.1:697177-803415 GCA_001649415.1 Musa itinerans
TATATTGTTTGTCATCTTCTTCTTCTTCTCAGATGAGCGGTTTACATATGGCAGGAACGGGATTCAACAGAGAAAGAACTCGTGGGTGGACGGCACGGCGGGCACCAATTGCCCCATCCCTCCGGGCCAAAACTTCACCTATCATTTCCAGGTGAAGGACCAGATAGGCAGTTTCGTCTACTTCCCGGCCCTCGACATGCACCGGGCCGCCGGCGGCTTCGGCGGCCTACGGGTCAACAGCCGACTCCTCATCCCCGTCCCTTTCGCAGACCCCGCTGACGACTATACCGTCCTCATCGGTGATTGGTACACCAAGAGCCACAAAAACCTCGCCAGGCTCCTTGACGCCGGCCGCACCATCGGCCGTCCCTCCGGCATCCTCATCAATGGCCGCCCCGGTAAGGACTCCACCGGCAAGGACGATCCCCCGCTCTTCACCATGGAGTCCGGGAAGACCTACCGCTACCGCGTCTGCAACGTCGGCATGAAGGTGTCACTCAACTTTCGCATTCAATCCCACGAAATGAAGCTCGTCGAGATGGACGGCTCCCACACGGTGCAGAACGTGTACCACTCCCTCGACGTGCACGTCGGGCAGTGCCTGTCGGTGCTCGTCACCGCCGACCAGGAACCCCGGGACTACTACATGGTGGCCTCCTCTCGCTTCACCAAGTACGCCCTGTCCGCGACCGGCGTGATCCGGTATGCCGGCTCCAACACTCCGCCGTCCCCGGACCTCCCGGCGGCGCCCTCCGGCTGGGCGTGGTCGTTCAATCAGTGGCGGTCTTTCCGGTTGAACCTCACCGCCAGCGCCGCTCGCCCCAACCCGCAGGGATCCTACCACTACGGTAACATCAACGTCACCCGCACCATCAAGCTCGTCAACTCGGTCGGGCTCGTCGACGGGAAGCGGCGCTACGCGCTCAACGCCGTGTCGCACTCGGACGCCGCCACGCCGCTCAAGCTCGCCGAATACTATGGCATTGCCGACAAGGTGTTCAAGTACGACACCATCGCCGACGAGCCGGCGGCGTCCGACGCCCCCATCAAGATCGTCCCCAACGTTGTCAACGCGACCTACCGGACGTTCCTCGAGATCGTCTTCGAAAACTCCGATAGGAGCATGCAAGCCTACCATTTGGATGGCTACTCCTTCTTCGCCGCCGGGTGAGCAACCACCTGCTGATTCCAAAACGCCACTTGGATCAAAGCTTATTGTAGTTGATGACTGGGTGCAGGATGGGGCATGGGAAGTGGACGCCGGAGAGCCGGAAGAGCTACAATCTCGCAGACGCGGTGAGCCGGCACACGATCCAGGTGTACCAGCGGTCGTGGTCGGCGATCTTGCTGACGTTCGATAACGCGGGGATGTGGAACCTGCGGTCGGAGCTGTGGGAGCGGCGCTACTTGGGGCAGCAGCTCTACATCAGCGTGCTGTCGCCAGAGAGGTCGCTGAGAGATGAGTCCAACATGCCGGACAACGCGCTGCTCTGCGGCGACGTCACCAATCTCCCCAGGCCGCCGTCCTACATCTAAGCACAAGGCTGCTCGCCATTGCCATTGCCATTGCCATTGCCGCCGCCGCCAGTCCTGAGAAGATAGTTGAACTCAATATAAGGGCGTAGGTGGAGACAAATAGAGAAGCAAGAATAAAGAGAGGAAGTAAGAGGCTATTTAAAGGGGTTTGTATTAATTTTTATTTGAGTGAAGCTTTTTCTTTTTATTTTGGCATCTATAGGCTGGTTGTAACGATGGTATTGCAAATTTGCAACCCCTCACCAATCATTTCCCATCAAATGGGTTCTATATTTCACTATGAATTTTATTTATTATTCTTATTATTTTTAAATCATCAAATTTTGAAAGAATGTCATGTTTTCCATATGCATTTAAATGATATCATTCTTACATATAGAGATATTATTTTCATGTTTCAGAATAGGTTAGGATTAAGCGAGTATATATAATGTAAGAATCATTCTATCACTTGCATGAAATGTCGGAGAATTCAATGACAGAAGCTATGCCAAGCCTAACTTATAACACCAACAGAAAGATACAGAGTGATCAAGATCACAAGTATCAGATTAAAAGTCTGTGTGCCAAACAGTAGTACTTTCAGCCAAAGCATGCATGCCAGAACAGATTCAACTGTAGGCATATATAATGTTTCAAATGCATGTGCTGTGTACATTACAATCTCAAAGACTAGCTATTTGTCTGACATGGGTAAAGCAAGAACAAATAGACCCTGAGGTCGGTGATTGGAGGAGTCTGATCCAGACCCTAATTACAAAGAGATGATGCAAAAGAATTGTTATTAGTATGTCACAAGGGCATAATACCTAGCCGGTAAGGTCTCTCGATTAGGGTTCATCGACAGGTTGTGGTGTATTGACAACCGGAGGTACGGCATCGACCTTGTACCGCAAGCTCTGTAAACATATTTCAAAGCAGCTGAGACAATTTGAAGCTACACTGGAAGAACCAAATCAAATACCAGGTTACCAAGTCATTGCGCCCTGGCTTAACCTCGCTATATATGGTGTCAAGCAGAGACATCTTGCTTTTTAAGAGTTGCATAGATCTATTTTATCCAGCGGTTAGCACATTTAGTATTGATATCAGTCATCATTTCAACAGATCTATATTGTTGAAAGACATTGAGTACCTTTGTCAGAAATCTTTTTTAAGATACAGTGTATACTGTATACTACCAAAAGAAAAAACTCCCACAAATTAAAAGAGAAAACCCAGAAACAAAGAATAAAAGCCATCAAGTTGCATAATAATCTACAAAGTCAAGTTGCAGAAAGCTCTTACTTTTTTGGAAAATGTTGAATAAGAATTGTCCCATTTAAGTTTGTACGATCCAGCTAGGATTGTGCAGAAATTTCCCTACAAACAAATTGAACGCGTATACTTGAGATTACAAAGTCAAACAAATCAGAGTTATCTACTAACAAACAGACAGACAACAGCATTAACTCACTTGGTCAGACACATATCTCCGGTATGGTAAAATTAGCTGCAGAATGGAACTGTCATCAGATGCTTAAAACAAGAAATACATGAAAACATAAAATGAACACAAATCTATTCTGTTGCAAGACTGTTTTTTAAAGCAAAAAACCAGTGATACTGAGAATAAAACGGATCATGCAAAACTTGTATTGAAGTTCAATTATCTTCATGAAATAAAGCAGTCTTTACCGTAACATCACCAGAAGGGTTAACATACTCCACGTGAAATCCAATGTCCTGTCCATGCAAATAAGCCATTGCTTAAGAAACCTCCAATATGATAGTATCTTTGCAACAGGAAACTACGTATAAAGAACTGAAAGTGTTCCAATTTAAGCAAAAATCTTCGCAAAAGTTTAACCAGTCTTGTATCTGTCTATTTAGTTAAGGTAATTACTTGAATTGTCAAATCCAGTTTGGATGATGTCTATGCATTTAGCCAGTATAAAGAGAAGAAACATCTTAGCCAATCAAAGTTTGTGATAGGAATTATTATATATTGCAAATCTTGATGCTATTAGCATATTTTTCCACATTGCAAGAAAAAAGTCTGTACTGGGATAGAAGTATACATGTCTTGTTCCAACTTGTAAAGTTTTCCGGCTCCAGATAGGGTTAAGTCGTCACACAACTAAGGAAAACCTTAATAAGAAGGCTTTGGTAAGAATTTCTCTTCATTTCAAAAATTATCTCTGCAGTTTTTTAGTCCAAAAATGTGCCAACTGGGATGTCCCTCTAGTAAATAGCAAGAGGCTCTGTGAGCCACATAAAACTGATGACAATTAATAACATAATGCTATGCACATATACAGAAAATTTCTTGTCAATGCTGGAGATGGTCTGTGTACATTAGTAAAACATGAAAAATGATTTCAAAGGAAACACACATAATGAATGGTCATCAAGAAAGGAGCGGTCATGCAGAATGTAACCAACTTGCCAAAACACACTATGCCCAGCATATGAAATTAGTCTGATTACATTCAGAGAGATGTCTAAGATCCTAAAGTACGATTAAATTGAGGCTTGCACAGAAATTGAAATTGGCCAGGAAAATTTAATTTCTAAGACAATCCTTACTTATGTGAGTACCTCATGGAAAGTATATTCAACTCACCTAGCCCATGTAATAGCCTAATCTTTCTAACTAAATGGGTAAAAGTTAAACTAACTCCAGGAATAAAAATAAACTCTTAACTGAAAATTGTTGTTAGCCAGACTGGAATTTAAAATTTTCTTAATATGACAAAACACATACAATTAAGATTCAGAGCCAGATTACTGGGTTGGTCCCTCTGCTGAACCAATCTAATGGGAAGTATGACTTTAAATTGAGCGGCCTGCATCCTTATGATTACATGCTCTACTTATAAATGAATAGGACAAAAGATAATACATCTCATAGGTAAACTTCCTATGCATTAAGTAAATATGAGACAAAATGGCAAAAACAGCGGAAGTCAACATCACCAAATCCCAATGTTTAAGATATGTCCAGAGTTTCCAGTCACTGAAAGAATGCAATCCAAATTCAAGATTTCTGGCATCCAACCCATAAGCAATATCAAAGCATTTTATTTATGCTAAACAGTTAATCAGAGCATGTGTTGACACATAAGCAGAGGATATCTCAAACTCTTTTTGTGGTCCAAATGGATTTCAATATCTTGATGCCATATTTAAAATATCAAATTCCATGTTAGATCAACCATCAACAACTTTATATTATAAGAAACTTAAGGCTCCTTGACCTTAAGCTTACACAAGAAGATAAAATAATTTATAGCCACATGCAGAACGGTCTCAAATTATGTTCAACCATCATATCTTATGATTTTTCAAATATCTGCTCAACTAAGAGTCTAAGATAATCAACATACTATGGAAGTTCAATGTAAGATAATAACCTCTCTGCTTTGGCTATCTTTGTTTTAATATACATCAAGACAGTAGTAGTGTTATTATGAAAACACTAAAATTTTTAATTTCTTAGAAAGTCAATTATAACATAATAATGTAGCCTCAAATTCAGTCACTTCGCTTAAAGTAATGATGCCTTGGAGGGATCATGCAGATGATTGTCACTGGCAATCAACCATTTAAATCTTTTTTCTGATCTGAGAAAAAATAAATGTGGCAAAAAATATTTTAAAAATTCAGTAGTGGAATTTCTGAACTTACGTGGCTGATTGTCCCTTGGATGAGTGAGAAATCCCAAGCAATATATGAATTTATAGATTCAACTGTCAATGTGATCTGCAAAATAAAGACATGTAAGAAGCAACACCAGATTCTTGCAACTTGAAATGGAATTTAAAACTTAACTTTCTTATAATAAAGATGTCAGGAAATTTAGATAGTTGCCATATTGCAACATAAGACAGTCAATTTTTTTCTAGATCACAATTTAAGGATGCCAACATGAAATTTCCACACATCACAGCCATACCATACTCAAAGAAGAAGCTTTATTGGTTAACTACAGTATCTAAAAGAAAGCCCGGCTTTGGTGAAAAAGAAGATAATGCAATAAGAATCATGAAACCAATATTCACAAAGAAACTAAGAATTCACACTTCTGTAATCCTTTAGAGTCCATTCAACTGAAAGGAAAATGAGGGATAACTGTTCTCCACTTAATTCTCTTTCCATGGAAAAGGAATATGTTGTCCAAATTGTAGAAAATGAAAATGTTTTTCCTTTTCATCTTCTAGAGTTTGGAATGCAAAAAAAAAGATCTTTCTTTTTCAAAAGATAGCTCAAATAGGCTTAGGAATGATGTTTAGGAAAAGTTCTATTTTTTTTTCTGAAGAAAGAAATTCAGACAAGGTTAACTTTTCATACAATTCTTAGTATTATTCAGTTTTGCAACTAAACAAATTCTTATAGAAGAATAGTTATACTCCCACCATACTGCATCTGCACCAATAACAGACAACATACTCAATTTTGTACGCACCATTGCACACCAACTTTGAAAACAGATGTCAGCAAAACTTGAATTAAATACTAGTTTAATTAATATAACTTAAGTTTCAAGAGTCTTACTCCTAGACTCTTAATTACTGAACAATTTAATTTAATCACCAAACAATTAATGGTTCAGGAGCTTACAACATCTAAGGATATTGGTGAAAGCAGCAACAAGGGTGTCTCTTTGCAAATTAGAAGCAAGGTAGATTAATAGAGCTTCTGCTCTGTGATTAAGAAACCGAAAATTTTCATTCTGTTTCAGTTTTTTATGCAATAAAACCACAGAAACGAAACTAAACTGTATGTGATTCATCAGCTCAGCTATTTAATGTTGGATCTATTAGCAATGATTCAGACCATGAAACCCTTATAGTTGTCCCCAATTGCTTACCTTGAGCCCCGAGTATGACACCCTACTGCTCCCACAACTGTCTCACTGCCTCCCCCCTCCCTCTCTAACTCCTCTCCTATATCGCTGCCCATCTCTCTCTCTCTCTCTCTCTCTCATCCCTTGTCAAAACAGGTGCCAGAGCAAGAATGCTTTGGCACAAGGAAAGGGGTAAGTTGTTGACACTTGACATCAGGTCAGTGGCCAAACAGGATAGATAATAAATGAAAGTGACAAGAAACACCCCCATCTCTGAACTCCAAGCTGATGCAATAGTGGTACTTCTGACATCTCCAATCCCTATGCCTTCTCTCCCTTCGACTCAGTACTTCCGCTACGTCGTCTTAGCACAAGTTACACCCATTCACCTTTCTTAAAAATTAAATCCACTTAAGACTTCTTTTTATTATTTTTCATTTTTAGTGAAAGGAGTGGTTGATACTAGATTTTGATCTGTGTGATATCTCCCACAAAATATTCTTCGATTTTGTTCCTTTTTTGTTTTCACTGATTAGTGGTTCTTGGCAATGGTAGCTGACAACAGCCATGACAATCATATATCAATCAACTCTTTCTTTTTATTTAGATCAAGAATCTGAACCAACAATATCAAATGCAGTTCAGATCTTTTTCTCTTTGCAAGCTACATCTAGTTCTGTTTTAAGTGATAAAAAAACACCAAACAGTTCAGATTGTCTCATATAAGAGGATAAGTGGATAACTAAGCCGAACGAACTAAATACACCCTTAATATTAGTTGCAGCATCAAATTATCATAAAAAAAAACAGAGATGCTTAGGTACAATCCGCATAAGACAATATTAGTGGCAAGGTATATATACCTCATGTGTCTTTCCTGGAGGAATGATGGTTTCTTTATAGTCATCATAACTTTTCCTGATAAAATATTGAACAACCTTTAGAAACTGAATCTCTATCATTCATTCTGTTCATGTTTATGAAAACTTAAGAAAAACATTCAATGATGGGGGAAAATGCAAGCATGATATAAAATGAGGAAGAAAATGCCTTGATTCAGTGGCTCCTGCATCCTCTGCCCTTATAAAAAATGGGGAATTTGCATACACGTTGCTGTAGAAACATGAAGCTTGAATGTTAATTATCAGGCAGATTAATCATCAGAAAGATCTCATGCCGATAAAACAGATGAACATTTAACAAACATAAAAGCATAATTAATGCCATGCGCCCAAAACAAGGAATGTGACGGTCCACCGAATGACCATAAACTAAACAAGTTCAAGTCTAACCTTTTTTCTTTTTGAAACCAGAACTCATAGTCCTACGGATCACACGTTTACAACTCAAGGGTATATTTCGCACAAGATGATACAGGATGATAGTATGTTATTAAAAAAAAAAAAATCATTTGATAACATATTTTCTCCATAATTCCTCCTATAGGGCTACTACGAGCACTACTTATACTACCTCATTGCTTCTGACTTAGTGGACTCAAAATGTTATCACTTTGTCGGTCTGAAGGCTTATAACCCTTGGAATCCACAATGATAATTAACATTCCAAGCTTGAATGTTAATTATCAGGCAGATTAGTTGTTGATTCAACTACAAAGGCTTATATCTCATTGTGAATTCTAAGGGTGGTAAACCTTCAGAACACGAAGGTCAAACCCATGAAGGGATGGCGTTTGAGTCCACTAAGGTGGAAGCAACGAGGTGGTATAAGTGGTACTCGATAGTAGCCTTGCAGGAAGAATTATAGAGAAAATATGTTATCAGATTTTCTTTATAACATACTATCATCATGTGAGAAAGGTACCCTTGGGTGATAAACTGATGATCCGACACATAAAACGGCGTTTAAGTCCATAAAAGATGTTATCCACAGGATGATATTTGATTTTCTTGAGTTTCGTATGTACAATCAAGATGAGTATATAAGATGAAAAAAAAGAAGTTACATTAACATTTGAATACAAGCACATTATTCATCTTATGCATATTGATTTATTCTTATTATAAATATATATATTATTCTTATTGATGCATTGTTAATTATGTTAATGTGTTTAAAGTTTTATATATATATATATGCATACATATATATATATATATATATGCATACATATATATATATATATGCATACATATATATATATATATATATATGCATACATATATATATATATATACTTTTATTGATGTGATGTAAATTATCTTAAAAGTATTAAAAGCGAAGCATGTCCACTTACTCAGTATTTCTTTTTAATATTCACCCCCTCCCTCATCTCCACAGATAACTAAATCTATGCATGGTTGATCTAGGGTTAGAGGTGTGTATTGATGTCTCACGTGTTTTAGAAAGGATTTTACATTAAAGGACACTTGAAAGCATTGATGTAAAAAAACTATATGACTCAAAAATATGAGAGTTAGATCATTTTGTACCATGTCAATATTTAAATATAGTATTTATCATTATTATGATTATAATGTGTGTAAATTTACATTTGGGTGATGATGAGTTAGATTGGTTCACGTTCCTTGATTTGGGGGGTGTGACAATTAACCATTCAAATTCATATATATTACAGCTAATCTGTTAAATTACATCAATAAAAAGGATGCAAACTGCTAGAAGAAGGCAACACTATTATTTTGTAAAGTTCATTAAAATCAACAGCTAGTCCACAGGTGCAATTGGTAACAATTTCATAACTGAAGCTCTAAATTCTGGTGTCACAAAAAAAAAAATCAATGAAAAGCCGAATGCTTTTAGCAAAAAGCATGTCATGTTCTTCAATAGATGCACCAATATACAACGAAACTAAGTAGAGTTGTCAGCTTTAGAAGTGCTGACTAAATCAGAAGATATAGCAACAAATAAGCTCTAATCTGTATATTTTTTCATTTCATCCTGAAGTTATATTACTGTTCTCTTGGAAGTCATGGAGAAATAAAAATATAATCTAAGATTGTGAAAATTTACATGCAGCACATTACCAAAGAAGCTGCAGCACATTCTGGAAGATCTACATAGTTGTTAGTTGTAATGGATTCTAACTAACTGTATATGAACCAGTTCAAACATAATTGATACCGATGCATAAGAACTAAATTACATGCAAATTTAGTTCTTTTCAAGAAAACTTTCCTACATATCAAGAAAACTTAAAGGGACAATGTAAAAAAAATCAATATTAACAGCCTTGTGCATGTGTATTAAGCAACTTCTTAAAAAGGAAAACTATAGCAAATTAGGGGAAGTTGCCATAGACATAAGAAAATTGTGCTAACGGAAAGTACCTGATAAATTTGATGAATTTCTCAAATTCATGTGTGTATAGATCGACAGCATGCTGCATAAGAGAAATTTGATCCATTTGTCTGCTCAACATAAACAAAATGGTATCTGAAAATCAAACATGATACAAGAAGAAAGAAAACTTGCTAGAGGATCAAAACCAAATAAAGCACATCATATTTACATTTTCTTCTCCTCAAAACGCCCCCATGTAAGTAAAAGAAACAGTCTAATATTGAGCACCATCTTTGTGAGACTGTATAGAGAAGGCCCATAACGTTGTCTTTGTTCCTCCATCGGCCTAAAGTAACATGAAAATTGAAATCAAATATATGATTATATGTGCATTAGTTATGCAACAGAATAGTTAAATGAAAATAAAAACTGATAAGTGAACAGTCCAAGAAAAGGTTATAAAAGGATTACCCTTGATCATCATTTATTTGGCATATGAAATCTAATAAAACCTGAGATAAAGTGGATACTCAAGTTAATTTGGTTAACAAGAGAAAATAAAAAAATTATGGTTAAGAATATCATGCAGCAATCATACATAGGGCATCAAGTACAAAAAAACAATTTATCGAGAAGGAGAACAAAGTAAAAAATTATTCTTTATACAGTTTAAAATGAACCTGTGGGACCCCAACCAAGTACTTCACAAGTGTCTTGTACACCCCTGATGCAGAACCAAGCTGAGCTAGTTGTCTCCTCCTGGAGGATAAAATAATTAATTTTTTTTGTAGAGAAAACATCATCTGCAATGATTTTACTTATTTATGATGGCAAATAAATAAAAAATCACCACCTCTCCATTTGCTGCTGCCACAATAAAGCAAATCGATCATGTATGCTTCCACCAGAGTTAACTAAAGCATCAACCTCAGCTTGCTTGTTCCTCTCTGAGCGTTCTCTTTGCTGTCTGATGAGAGAACCACGAAAATCTTGTGGCATATAAGTCATCACTGCAAATATATTTACAGACCCCCTAATTAATTACCAAGACAGAATCTTAGCAGTGAACTCATTAGCCAAGAAGACTATACTGGCCAACAATGCAACTGAATTATATCATAAATCATTGTTCACATGAACAGATGAAATGAATCAGTTTCTAAGAAGTGTTGCAGATGCCAAAGATCATTCAGACAAATGGGACGAGGTTGCAAGTTTAACTAGTCGCCAAATGATGTTCAAAACACAAATTACTAGAAAAAAGGAATTTTTTTTCTCAGTGCACTAGAGAGGGATGCAACGAAGTAAAATACAATGCATGATAAGTTGGAGATGACAGAACGAGCTTACTAAAGTGAACCATTAACAAGCAACCGTTTGCAAATAAGTCACATTGGACAACACCAGGAGGAAAAATAAAATAAAATCCTGATGTACATATCATGAACAACTTTATAGTGGAGAAAAAGTGTGATACAATGGTTGAATAATCAAGATTTTTGGTGTTGATGTAATAACTAGACAAGACTATATTAATAAGGTAAACATCAGTGTGAAACAATAAAAAATAGAATTAAAAATTAAGGGCAAGTCTGCTGTTAGAACGACCTCCAAGCACATAAACAAGGATAGAAGAGGAAACGACACATAAGCAAGTAAAGTGAGAGAAACAGATACATACAGCAAAAGAATTAAGGAATTAATTAGAGGATTAAATGAGAAAGAGGTAAAACGGACTTCAATAATTCCATCGAATATGCTTGTAATAATAGGAAGAACACAAAAGCTTATTGGTTGAAATATCTATTATTTAACACTATCTAATCATCTGATTCTATTAGAAGTTTAGAATCATGCTTTACTCATTCAGAACACATCATTCTCATTAGAACTAAAGCTTAAAGCTGCAAACAAAAGAATGAAAGACAATTCAGAAATGCTCCAAATTTGAGTTTAAGCTATAATATAAGAACAAAAATATAAAAATATATCAAACATGAGACAAAAGTTGTTCCTTAAGTATCAATGTTCCGTGAAACAATTAAATTAATTAAAAGTGAGAGCCAAGCAACTCATTTAACCAATGGAGGATGAACAATGTGCAATTAAAGAATTTTTTACTAGTATTTCATTAATCTTCTATAGCATGTTCAATTCCCAGGTTATCTACTGAATGAGGTAGTGTCCATATGCTTATTATGTGGCTTCAACCTGGACAAAATTTCCCATAGCATATCTTTTCATTTTATCTTTCCCAAAACCCTTAGTGAAACTTGAGAAAATTTAGAAGATGTCTCATCATTAATAAACTGAACATTGGAGTTAGGTTCATGGATGGTAGTAATTAGTATAATATTGACAACTCATCCATGGTGTTTTCCTAAAATTGTATGAGTTTTTTTTAACTTTCCATAGGTAGCCAATACACAGTAAAATTCAATTAGACAATCTAATTTGAAAACCAGCTTACAATTTTACTTGTTTACCATTCATTGACTTCATTGTTTGTAACTAAGTATTAGGAAATTGTAATAACTATCCAAAAAGTAAGCAAGATTATCAGTATGCCAACCTGTATTAAATACATTATCAGCATTAGTTTGCTGAAATGCCTCCAGTGTCTTCAGAGTACTCCTAAGCTTAACTTCAAGTTCTCCAAGTGTAGCAGCTATATCTACATGTTCAGGGATGGCTTTCTCTTGAAGCTGCATATGTGGTGGTTTACCCAACATTGATGCTAAATAGTCTTAAGAAGCAGAAAGATTTACTGATAGCCACCAAAATAAATGGATCATAAACAATAGGCTACAGAAATTGAAACAGTGAGTAAATCCAGTTTACTTCCTAGAAGAATAAATTGAAACAATGAAAAATGGATTTTAGTTTTACCGATCTTGGTCGATGAGATTCCTCGAGCAAAAACAAAATTTCTTCAATATTCTCCCTGTTCTTCCACAAGTTCTCATCAATTTTATGGGCAGGCTGACGGTCTACTTCATGTACCAAGAGCTCCTCACCTTCAAAATGTAACAGAAAATTCTGTGATATACAGAAAAAGCTCACTGTTTAAACTTTCAAAATTATGGTTCCCTTGCAGATGTCAATTCACACTCTATAAGGATCTGCGCTGAAAACTTAAGAAGAAGATCTAAATTGTACAACAAATAAATCACAGAGGACCACTATAATTCAGTACTTCCAAATAACTTAAATTCAAGCACCTTGTCAAGTTAAGGGCTCTCCCAAATTTTTTTTTCTTAACCATTCAAGTAAGCCTACTGATTCATGGTCTCACTTAGTCTCGATGATATCCAACAAGTGTGGTCAAACAATCTCAAAGTTTACACATCACCTAAATAGAGCAAAAGTTCACACCAAAGGGTCTAGTCTAGCATAAAGGTTTCTGAATGTTCAAGCAATAATGAGTGGCCGCAAGTCCATAACCTACGATAGAGTAACCAAGATCTAGGGTTATAAGTAAAATGAATGGACATGTCCACATACGTCCTAAGTTCTGAGGACAACTTTCATATTACACTTCAAACAAGAACCGGTCCATTTCAAATAAAAAGCGAGTTTCTAAATCCACATAGACTACACTGTTTCACAAAATTTCAAACAAACACAAGTACATCTCAGAACAAAATAATTTCCAGATATAGACTAAAATATCGCATTCTGTAAACCTAAATTTTCTCAATATTTCAGAAACAACATAATGCACCACTCTTGATTCATACTTAAGATTCAGAAAACTGTACATCAAAACCTGGTCCATGTATTTCTTGAGATTCCAAAGGCAATGTGGTTGCGCTGGTTTCTTTTTCAGTCTTTCCATTGAATATCATATTCGTAGAATGGATGTCCAACATTTCTAAGCAATCAGATTCACGAAATGGAACTTAAATGAAACAGAATATGTATGAATGATGCCATATTCTGGAGTTCTTACTCGTCTCGAGCGCAATGAGAGCAACTAGTTTGGTATCATAATGACAAATGCTACTCCCAAATGAGAATGGCATAGTATTTGTCATCAATCGACCATTGCCTTCAAAAGCTTAATCATGTCAGGAAGTACAACAATATTCTGAGAAATTTACGTGCTGCCCATTAAATGGATAGTTTACAACCTAATTCACCATCAACAAACAAAAGTAGCTGCAAGAAAAGACTCAGGAATGCAGTCTGACCCAATTACAACTATAAATCAAAACTTCCCTATGAAAATTACTTATCGAACTCAAAGTCCCTACGAAAACAAGAAAAAGACAACATCGCTACGAAAAAGCCAGGGAAATCACCAGAAGTAAGGGGGGATTCCCTCGCGAGCCCGTCCGACAACTCCCGGAGCTCCGCGGTGAGCCGGGATACGTCTTCTGAAAGCGGAGGCAGAGGGCACGTATCGTAATATCGGGCCAAAAAGGCCCTAGTGATCGGCACTAAACCCTCGGCGGACGAAGCCATTGCCACGAACGATCGACGCCTCGGCAACAAGAAGCCTTCCCTCGCCCAAATCACGCTTCGACTACCAGATTGGCGGAGGCGGCGATTCTGAGTCTCTCAAGAAGCATCATCGCCCGGGGCGGCGACCGTCGGCTACATAAGAAGCGGTGGGGTTAAAGAAGCTCGGGAGACGTCGATGCCCCATCTGACTCAACACGTGACCCGCACGCGCCTCGCTGGTGCGTGTATCAAAACTCTCGGTAGCTTTAATAGGCCCGTTACCCAATCTTTCAGCGAGCTCACGGAAGCCACATTTCACGGGAGGTGAGCGTCAAAAGCGGTGTTTGGATCACGGAGTCGTAAGAAACGCAGCCTTCGTATTGTCTTGCTTCTGTTAATGCTTTTTACATGTACACCCTTGCGTAGTTTCCAAATTACTTATTTACCCTAATAAAGTTCGATGCAATAAATATATCTTTAAACATTACGTTGGTTAATTAGTTTCGTTTGTTGGATTACCATTTGATTAGGCTAATTAATCTCAATCAAATCTTAATTAAGTCTAACATTTGATCTGCAAAAGCCAATAGTCATTAACCTAATCCCGAAACGCATTCAGCAATATCATCATTAATTTTAAAGCATGGAATAATTAGTTTAATTATTAATTTCATGCATAAAACAAACAGTTCATGAAAAATTTTCCTTAAATTGAGATAATTAGAATCTATCAAGCGAACTATCTTTGAGACTAGCAAACTAGCATGTTGATCACATCCTTTTGATTGGAGCAATGATTGCACCAGTTGTCCATGAACAATACCCTTAATTATGGCATTCTAATCCACTCCTAATCCCTCAAAGAACAACTAAAATTGATGATAGCACACATTTCAACATAACCAGTATATGAAACTTGACAACTTTAATAAATGCTAATTAATCTCGATTCTATCATCAGATCGTTGGTTGAAACATTGATTTACATTAATAGTTTTAAGAAATTTATTATGATGGTAATAATATTAGGGATACTTTAGGTATTTTATGTTTTTATATCATTTTTCTTAAATATAAATTGCAGCCGGTTTTTTTCCGGAATCGAACCGGACCGAACCGTGCGCCTAATGCAGCCGATTCGAACCTTCCAGACACGAACGAGATGAACAGTTACATCGTCCGTCGGGAATCATCTCGGCCTCCGCATTGGTGCCGCAAGGTTTCCCTGATCGATGACGACCCTGACGCCGTCCACGGCGGCCGCATCGGTCGCGCTCTTCGCCCTGTTGGTGCGCGCCCTCGCGTCCCTAGGTCCGTACCGGGGGGCAGCAGCGCGCTGCGGTACCGCAGGACTTCCCTACGCCGCCGCTCACCGCCATCCGGAACCTCGTCGATGCCTTCCTCCTGCCGTCTCCTCATCCCGCGGCTTCGGGTCCCACCAATTCGGGGTTCTTTCCCCTTTGTGGTCTCTTAATGTGCACTGTTGGTTGCTTTTATGGTGGTGTATGTAGGAAACTGATGATGAGGTGAACGGTGTCGGCGCCGTTGGACTCGCTTATATTCTTTCCCGCGGTCATCGACTGTGTTTGTTGGATTACTTTCAGCGCAATGTTGGTGGTAATGGAGAGGAAGGTTCGGCGACGTGGTGCTTGCGTTGATACTGCTTAAAACAGAGCAGGTATACACTCGATATGCTTCCTCATGCATGCACAAAAGTACTCACAGAAATCTTCTTCACCAAATAATTGATCTTCCCTTCATTTTCTAATAAATGGCTTTGTTTCTCTCCATCGAGGTTTACTTTCTCCAAGCCTTTTGGAACTCCAATTTTGAGTTATATTCAACTCTCAATTTTGAGTTCACTTTGGTGGTTCATTTCCAATGAAACAAATTGGTCCGCAACGTCAACAGGTTTTGAATGATTACTTGTCATTTACTTTATGCACTAAAGCTTTGCTTTTCTAAGATTGGATAGTTTGAAGATAGAAATAAGTTTTTCTTATTTATTCACATGAATATGGATTTAGATATAGAACACATACAAAATTGTGAATGCTTTTTCGAAAACTTGTTGAAATTATTATGAGGAGCAATCAACTTGATTTTAACCATAAAGCCTCTTTTTGTTTTCTAGCCGATATGTATATATTATTTATGTATATAAATTATATATACATAAATTTATATACGAGGAGAACTTTCTTTAGAATTAGAGGTTAATGAAGCAAGAGAAAACAGCTTGGAATGTTACCTGCAGGCTAAGAATTTTCTTTTTCTGTAGTTCTGCAATGCATTGACACTTCGAGGAATATGTACTGTCCAAATACAAAAATAAAAAAGATAATTGGAAATGGAGATCCCTTGTTATTTGGGCTCAGGTTTTGTTGAGAATGTGTATCCACCACTGTATTCAAAAGAATTGCTGCTGCTAACATCCTTTCTAGAATGAGAATCGTAAGGATGTTTAGGAACGCCTTTTGCATTTCCAAAATCTGTGGCAGATGAAGATGCTGAATTTGAGTTTGTACTTAGACCATCAGCATTCAACATTATCTCGATTTCCTTCACAACATCACTCATTGATGGACGATCTCCAGCTAACTCTTCTAAACACCTCAAGGCCAACTCTGCAAACTTCCTGAAAGCTATGAGATAAGCTGCGTTTTGGATTGCATGATCCATCAACTCTTTTAAACCATAGAATTCTTCATCATCTGCATCTATCGCCATCTTCACCTCACGGACAATGTACTTTCCTTTCTCAAATGGTTGTTTAGCAGTTATCAGTTCTAACATAACCACTCCAAAGCTATAAACATCACTTTTGTCACTCAACTGTTGTGTCAAGTAGTATTCTGGATCAAGATAACCCTGTAAAGATAAGCATTAAGTTGTTAAAGAATCAAACTAGGTCCAGTGCCAATATATTTTGGGAGAGTATATGGAGGTCCATTGTATGTCTCAATTTAATCAATTGCTTATCTATGAACAGGTAAATTTTATCACTAGCAATAATGGTTTAAAAACACATGAAAAAGAACATTCTGTTGCTGATAGAAGGAAGTAATTTTTGCTGATAAATGAAATAACAACTGCTAACCATTGTTCCTTTTACTTGAGTAGAAATATGCCCCTTCTCGTTGTCTGATACTAGCTTTGAGAGACCAAAATCTGCAACCTTTGCATTTAACTTTTCATCCAGTAGGATGTTACTTGACTTAACATCCCTGTGGATGATTGGAGGATCAGCAAGCTCATGAAGATAAGCCAATCCTCTTGCTGAACCCAGTGCGATTCGAAGTCTCCTCCCCCAGTCAAGTAGTATCCCACTCTTTCCTGAAGTTGACATTGAAGAAAAAGTTATGACAAAGAGTATTAACTCACTTTTAGGGGTACAGCTGAACATACCAGAGAGGCCTTCTCTTAATGTTCCATTTGGAATGAATTCATATACCAACATCTGCTCCCCTTCGTCAAAGCAGAAGCCCACTAGAGCCACCAGGTTTTTGTGATGAACCCTGGATAGCAACTCAATTTCAGTCTTGAATTCATGTCCACCTTGCATTGATCCTTGCTGTGCCCTCTTGATTGCAACTACTTGCCCTCCTGGAAGCATTCCCTTGTAGACCTGAGGAGGTCGGTAGAAACATCACTTGTCTAAATTTATAATTGGATGGTTGACATAGAATAACCAATATGTTACCTTTCCATACCCTCCAGACCCAATTTCATTAGACACTGAAAAGTTATTGGTACATCTTCTAAGTTCATCGTACGAAAACCATCTTGCTCCCTTCAATTGTGGTGCATCAACAATTTCATCACCACTGTGTGCCCACGATGCTGAAATTCACAAGACATACTTGTAAATGGTAAACGTTTCCATGTATTTTTTTCAGTACAGAATGAAATCCTTCTTACTTTTTTTGGTTTAACAATTTGTTTTCATTATGCACATGGCTTAGAGTTGTGTTCCTAGTCCTTTATTAAACTGAGATTCGATATGACACCCTCGGCGACACACCTTGTATCTACAGTTTTTTTTTTTGTTGATTTTATTATGACAAGTTTAAGGTACACTTACCAAAAGGTTTGCTTAGTTTTATGGCCCTTTGAGCCTGTTTCCTTTGTCTCAAGGCATAGATTGTTACGAGAAGAAGTCCAATAACCAGAAGTGCACAACCAACTGCTATTCCAATGATCAAGCCAATAGCTATTGGCGATTTTCCTTCGACACCTAGATAATTTATTGAGTCAGCGTAAGAAATGATCTTAAGGTATATTTGTACATAAAGGATGGAGAAGTCACCTGGGAAAGGATATCGGGATGCCATGAAATAGAAAGGTCCGAAAATTTCAGGTGGCTTGTATGTTTGATTGCTCAATTTGAATCCAATCTGTATAATTTCAGACCTGTCGAAGTACATTCCACTGGATGGGAAAAGTTCAACTTGTACCTGCAGGTAAGAGTCACTGTTGAAAAAGGGGTTTTGAAGAAACACTGATCCAGGAGGAAGGTCAAGTTTTTTCCACAGGCTGCTCTCCAATGATTGGAACAGTGTGCTGTTTGTCACATCTCGGAATAGAGGTGCTCTGAAAACCATCACTCCCTCATATGGGTAGGCGCATTTGCAACTTTGAGGGTTGAGACTCTGATCTGGGGAACACAAGTTCGCTGCACAAGTGGCAAGACTGGTTGAATAAGGAATTGCTGGCTCTTGTCGAAGACTGCAAAAGTTTATCTTGGAGAGCCAATCGCATAGAGGATTTCCTACGAGACTGCAGTCAACAACGGATCAGGAAATGTTGGATAAACAGTTGCATACAATGAAATTGCAGTCTGATTAAAATGTCAAATCTGCATCCAGAATTCTTACACGAGAGTTCTATCATAACTGCTGGCATGTGCAACTCCTGTAAGCTTATTGTTTTTGAAATTTACCATCTGTAATTGCTGGCTGATGCTATTGCCCATGTCAAGGGTTCCGTTAAATTCATTGTTATCAAGTATCCTGAAAAATGTTGACAACAATAGTCAAATTAGACCAAGGATTTCTTTGTTTTTATATGGATTCCCTCTTTTGCCAGTTCATGATTGGTTACTACGCTTACACTTGCTGTAGTTGAGTGAAGCTGAACAGCTTTTTCGGTACCTCTCCATAAAGTCCTCCAGATTCTATCACTCTGGGCAACAACCGTCAAGAAAAGTTGGTGAAATTACAAGATTATGAACTAAATCACTTGGTTCATAGTGACAATTGGTATTCGTTGTACTCACAGAGCTCTCAGAGATTGCAGTTCCGAGAACCAGGCTGGGGTTTCTGATGCGTCGAATGTGTTGTTGCTCAAATCCCTGAAGGCCATGCCAAGTTATTGCTACTCGTAGGTAATAAGAGAAAAGGTAGATTGCACGAAAGCACTTGCAAAAGTTGGATGAGCTCTTACACATTGTTGAGCCTGTTCATCCCAGTCAGATTTGGCATCATACCTGTCAACTTGTTATTTGCTAGGTTTCTGAAGAGATGCAAGCAGGAAGTAAGTGCGACTATCATATTACGACGGCTGAACGTGGATGAGTTATCTTACAGTAACTTGACGTCGGTAAGATTGTTGATGTTGGAAGGGACCGGACCGCTTAGAGCATTCCTGTCCAATCGACTGTCAAAAGAAGAACTTAGTTATCGATGAAGAGCAGAGGAAAGTTTACGTCTGTTCGGAGGACACTTACAGAACCTGAATTTTCTGAACGAGGCCTATGGAATATGGAATTTTTCCGGTGAAGTTGTTGCCGTCGAAAAGCCTGCGCGTAGAACAATCGGGAGTCAGGATACTGAAGCTCGCAGAAGCGAAATGAAGATGGAAAACATCAGCTTACACATGTAACAGTGTCATGTCGGAACTGAAGAGTTTTTCTGGGATGGGACCGGATAATTGGTTCTTGTTGAAGTGGCTGTTAAGCACAGAGAGCAAAAGAAAACAAAATGATCCACGGGAAAGCAAGCATGTATGGGAGCATCGTCTTTGAATTCATTTGATCTGCGGTACTGACTAATTGTGATTCTGGTTTCTCTTTCTGCGGTTGAGGAATGACTTACAAATGCTGCGTGCGGACGAGCTGGTCCAAGCCTGGTGATGTTTCGGTGGAGATCGGAAGAGGCCCCGTCAACCGATTGTCTGCGATGTCGAACCAGTTGAGACTGGAAAGCTTGCCCAGGGAAGCTGGGATGCTACCGGTGAACTGGTTCGAGTTCAAAGCCCTGGGAACAAAGGAAGAAGAGATCCAAGTATCAGCGGAGAAAATTCAGCTCCTCCTTGAACGCGTCATCTTATCGAGCTTTGAGGACTCAGGTTTTGTGATCGTTCGAATTAATTCTCACAAGTAAAAGAGGTTTCCTAGCGATCCTAGTTCGTCTGGGATGTTCCCGTTGAAGCTGCATCCCATCAAGATCCTGTCACGGATCAAAACCATTACATGTTGAACGTCTGAGAATGGTATGAAGCAAATGAATTCTTGTCGTGACAGGGCTTCTTACAGAATGGTGAGTTCCATCAGGTTCCCAATATTTGGAGTGAGCGTTCCGCCAAGCATTGTGTTGTAGGACAAATCCCTGCAAGTGCTTGTCGTCAGTTCATGCTTTCTAGATCATATTTTATGGAGCATGCTTTCTAGATCGGGCAGTGGTGGCCTCCACCGGATGGTGAATATTTTTGTGGCACATCCAGCAAACAAAGGACAGCACAGTGCAGATTCTTATCGGAGTGTTAAACTATGGTTTCGGTGGATGCTTGGTCAAGGAGTTAAGCCATGGATCGCTATGAACTTTCACTGGTTTTCTACTGGCAAAAGAAGTACTGTTTGAGCTTGCAAGTGTAACTTACAAGATCTTCAATTCACTGAGCTGCCCGATGTCGTCTCCGAGTGTACCTTTGATATCCATGGATGACAGCCTCCTGATACGTGCAGAAGTCGAGCAGAGAATCAAGGTAACGGGAAAGAAAATTCAGAAGGAGAGGTTCTTTATGCTTATTTTTGATGGTTTCCTGAAACATGCGGGAACGCAGAGAATACTAGTGACGAAGACGAAAGCTCACAGGCTTGTCACTCGGGAATTGTTGCACCCTATTCCTTCCCATGGTGTTCCGCAAGGATCGTCCGTCTTCCCCCAGCTTGGAGGTGTGTTCTGCCACTGCGTCATCAGCGAAAGTAGAGCAGCAGCTGCAGGGGGGCGGAAGAACAGCTTCTTGTAAGTCGAAGGTGTGAGTAAAAACAAGACATCTGCTGAGCTTACAGGAAATCTCTAATCAATTTCACGAGTTAAATCCTTGCTGAATCATCCACTGAATCTTCCATTAAAACTCGACACTCTCAGGGTATCACCGAGAGTTAAGCGGATGTTCATCGAGCGAGAAATGGAACTCTCACTTTTCTGCTTTCAGTTTTCCAAACCACTAAATCAAGAAGAGAGAAACAGAAGGAACTGATACCATCTTGGGCATCTGTGCTTCCTGAACTGGTTTGAAGACTCGCCAGGAACACGAAGAGGAGGAAGACGAGAGTCCCCATCTCAGTGCGCGGCCTCGAGAAGCGATGAAGCTCTCCACCCGCTGCAGGGCACGGTGGTCGGGTATTAGAAGCTGCTGCCTTGGTTCACCTCGTCATTTCTCCTGTGATACAGGTGATGATGAATCATAAGGTAAAGATGCTTTTTGCCAAAGAGCTGTGCATCGACTTCAAAGTCGGTCAATCTTGGATTACCACACCGAGTTCTGGTTTTGTTTGGATCTCGGAAGACTCTCGCTGGGGTCGAAGGCAAAAGGATGTCGACCACTATGACTGACGTCAACAAGCAAAAGATTCCGATGACTCCACAGAACATCCAACGCAAGCTTTAAGGTGGCGTCGGCTTCGGCTGCAACTGTTGCTAGTTGGAAGGTTGGTTGTGTGGGTTGTGGACCCTCTCCATGCCATGCCTTCCCTTCCACTCTCTTCCGCACTCGATCGAAGACCCCTACCGAACTTTCCGAGCTCAACTTGACATAAGCCTGTGCACCGTTCGTGACATAACAAGCTGTAGATGGTTTCATGCTATGTAGTTGAAGCCATTTATTGCGTGTAGGTGGGGAGGACAAAGGTCTCACGGACCAGTGGAGCCCGACCACCCGGCCAGCCATGAGAGAAAGACATGGTTTTATATGCAGAAACCATCATGAAATGCTGCCGATGCGAAAAGCACTGGTCTTCAGGACAGGGAAGACAGGTCAAACACGGCTTCCACCCAGGCTGATCGATAGAGCTTTTGTGTGTGATCGGGCAAAGGTGATGCTGTCGTTGGATTACGTGAGGAGCAGGGACGATGCCCAGGGAGGGATAAATCATCCATAATGGATGACTTCGAGTGCTCATACCGATGATAGATAGTGTTGTGGGAAACAACTTTGAGCCGTGGCCTGGGGTCGGTACGGTTTGGTTCAGATCCAAATGGTCGGGGACCTTGCTTGACGTCCCTCGGGGGTTGCCGACAGGAGGTCGGTCACACGCGTCAGGATAGTTGGAGGAGCGTCGGGTCGTCTCCGGAAAGGGGTTCTTCGCCTCGGCGTTGGGGAAGAGAGGTTTCGTCTTCGTACCTGCACATAGGTCGGGTCGGAGGCTCGGCCCGACCCCTCCGACGATCAAGTTAGCTATCGGGGATTCCGTCCCTCCCCACTTAGTGCGCGGGGGTATTTATACGAGAATTTAGTGGTACTTGGAGCGCCTGTCCGCAGGGAGCAGGATCGTACCTCTGATGGTGTCTGACACCGCTGTTGGCGTGCCGTGAGAAGGTGAGCCTGAGTGGTCGTTAAAGGGCCTCGGTTGGCGTTTTGGCCCATGCTGGCCAGGCGTTGTCAGCCCGTCAGAGGCGCGGGACGTTCGCTGATGTCACGAGGGTTTTATCATAATTATTATCCTCATCAGATAGATAGATAATGATTGATCTAATCTGAAACAAATGATATCATGCATTCAAGAGTGGGAAGACTTGGGATGGTGATAATACGATAGACTTGTTTGACAAGTCTACTCCTGGAAGATTGTACGTGCATCGGGGTTCAAGCAAATCGACGAGAGCCAAAAAGAAATAACAACGACAACATTGTCATTCTCGATCTGATGATGAAGTTGCGAGGGACGGCTGGTCCTGCAGAGAGGGATTGGATTCCATGGATGATGGTCCACAGAAATCGCGAGGAGGATCGAGAGCCTCAGACTTGGAGAAGAAGGAATGCAATACTGGGATGAGATGAGATTGCCATGCATTAAGTAGATGAAGGTGATATCAAGATAAGTAGTCTCGACAAGTCCTTAAATGTGGTGGTTCGGGAATTGAGTTCGGGAGGATAACAATCTCTTTCAGCAAAATGACCTTAAAAAAAAAATAAAGGAAATTTTATTTAGATAAATAATATATATTTTCCTCTATATGTAATGATTTTGGACAGATTTATTATTTATATTCATTTTTTTTTATCGTATCACGATAAAACCCCTCGTAATCATTTTTATAAATACTAGTTTTTCCCTCGTTTATTTTTTGAATAGGTTTGGGTTAGTGAACAAATTCGGATCAATAAACTAGTTCTTCAGAATTTCTTAAACTCTCCTCGGCCTCCGTCGCCTCCTCTTTTACTCCTGTTTCTTCATCCTCATCGTATATTCTTCTTATCCTCCATCTTCTGTTTATCTCTTTATCTTATGAGGAAAGTTATACTATGAGTATTTATTCAAGAAAAATATTTTATATGATATTTTGTAAATAGAGGGGCACTTTCGATAAATTATGAGAGAATTTTTTTTCGATAAATCATGCAATGATGTTTGTATTTATACTTAAATATATGCAAAACCTAAAAACTTGGGTATATGTCAGCTATTAAATATATGACAGCTGACTATCATTTGGCTATTAAATCAGATAAGTTGTGAATTTATTTGACATTAATAATCATCAAGATATTTATAATATTTTATTTATTTGTACATTTTAAATTCAGATTAACCATCCGTATGGTTGGCTACTAATGATTAATCTGAGTTTTTCTACAAATAAAATATCAATGAGATGATCATATTCTAAGCAACACATGTAGAGGCAGATATGCTATTTCCAAACTTTACAAGGCCTAAAATGATGATAATAATAATAATGATAATAGTAATAATTAGACCAAAACCATTACAACTTATGCACTTTTTATATCTTCTTGTAGTTAGCACTGAAAACTACAGGTTTGCAGTGGAAGGATATGAACATTTTCCTTCTCAGATATGAATGATTGGATCAAATTGACCCAAGACTGATTAGGGTGATGAATAAGTCAAGCCTGACTTGGACTGAAACCTAACCTCACCAGTAGATAATGGAGGAAGTCAACTAATGAGACCACAAGAGTCTCATCAAAGATATTGTTGGAGGGGGATCCACACATGATGACATCACCATTAGGAAGTACTAAGGGAGAGTTGAAGTTGTAAATGTTAAATTTCTTTGTCAAAATATATTTCCTAAACATGGAGTTCTTTTGGGGCAAAAATATATTTTTTGGTTCTTTTTTTTTTTTTTTGATTGAAAATACTTTATATAATATTTTTATAAAGCATGAAAATACATTGTAAACCAACTCAATTCTCCTATCAAACTCTAAATCACTTGCCCTGAATACCTAAGTCCAAAATAAAGGTAATGGATTAATTTATTCTTATAAATCAACTCAATTATTCCTCGCATTGGGATGTCATTTTTATCGATAAAAAACTATTTTTCACATCTTGTTTCCATGAAGTTTAAGAATATATTGGGTGATATCATGTGTTTCTTTATCGTTTTACATATAAGAATTCGATACCATTACATGTGTTTTTAAAGTTTGAATTATTCAACTCGGTTTGGTCAAGAAGAAGAAGAAGAAGAAGAAGAAGAAGAAGAAGAAGAAGGAGGGAAAAGAAATCTTATACAATATATCAAAATACTTGTTAAACTAAGGTGGGATTGAGCTTAACATCAAACCCAACCAACAAATCTTGTCATCCAATCATTACACGATGTATTCTGAAAGCACCAAAAATATTTTGGTCAAGTTTTGACTTTATCATGCTGCAAAATTATGAAAGAAAATTTTTGGTCACTTCAATTCACAATGTGTGTTATCTTCTTTGTTTCGAACCTACAACTGTGTATTCGAGCTAAAAACATTAAACATATGGATGTCACTCGAACAATATCATATCCTACTGGGAAAGTGAAGAACTCATGAACAATATCATAGATGTCACTCGAACAATATGTTGATTCGTTCATCCTCGTGCAGAACTCATGAAGAACCAAAGAGGATTACGGGTGCAGAGCATGGAGCTTCTCGACTGCTGCAGTTGGAAGAGTTCGATTCTTCAGTCATTAATTATTCTTCTTTTCCCAAGATGGAGTGCATAACTTGTCACAAGTATTCTTCTTCTTTCCCATTCTTTGAGGTACTTCAGATGTTGTTCTTTCCATCTCTCTCGCTCGCTCGTGAAGATTACATCTTTGTTCTTCTTTCGACTGCATCAGGTTTCTAAAGTCAAAATGGACATCAACAACAGTCATTTTGTTCGCACTATGAAGGGGACTGCCATGAACTCTGCTTTTTGGGCGGTCACATCAAAGTCAATAGCACATCGAAGACTTTGTTATATGTTCACACCATGAAGTAATTTGCCACTGCACACGAAAGCCATGACATGAGGAATTGGTTTTCATATCATCTTTTCAAGGGAAGACTTGTTGTTCTTGACATATTAGTATGCATCAGTTTTGTTCTGTGATTTCTAAACAAACAGTTATCGAGTATTGTGGGTGGATTTAGGAGCTTAGATTTCTGTGATCTTTGGAGATTGAGTTCTCACCAGGCCATCAAATACCCATATAAATACATAGTGATAGAAAAATATAAAGCAAATAGAAAAAAAAACACAAGTACTTTGTTCATAGATCAGGCAATTAATAACATATGCACTATGTAAGTAAGAGCATCAGATTCATAACTTTATTGAAATGTTGATGCATCAGAGTATGTGTATTGCATGTAATAAGAGGAGGTATACACATACTGTAATTAGATGAGATGAGACAAGTAGTATCAATGGTGCAAAGAAAGAAAGAGGAAGACCCAAAGAGATTTTACTAGAAATTATAGATAAAGATATGGATGTTCCTGTTGTAACAATTCTCCTAGATAAAGCTCAGAGAAACAATCACATAAGGATTTTACATTGTGGGGAATATGATAAAGAGTAATTTTATTTGAATGAACATAAGTTGCTAAATACTGATAAAGTGCTGACATACCGAACAACATACCAATCTTTACTCTTAGGTATCACTTGAAAAGAAAACAAATAGGCTCATTCTTCAGTCCTGGTCAGTCAGCAAAACACCATTTGATGAGTACCAAAAATCCGAGAAAAAAAAGAAAAAGAACATAGAAATCTCAAAAGGCAGAATCAAATTTCATATCGGCATTTAATTTTTTTGGATTTTCTGTAAACATCCTTGAAAATTGTTGCATGGAATACCAGTAAGCATGCCGATATGGAGTAGATATAAAAAATTCCATCAACCGGTATGAAGGCTCCAAAAGAAAAAAGTTACATTTGGCACAATCTCCTACTTCAATTACAAAAGTGTTTTCTACATTGAAATGGAGATGAATGCAAGAGTCTCTCTCATAAATTTACCATATACAAAGCTAAAACAGGACAAAATGGATGTCCTAGCACTATATGAGTTGTATAAACACAGGCTAATGATCAAGTCATTGTTTTGACTGAACAGTGAGCATCGTTAGATCTGAACACGATGGATTTAGGATGAAGTGAACAGTAGAAGGATTAAGTGCATGCTGAGTCGATTCTTAAGAGCAATCATCCAGTTAGACCTCGAACTGGTAGACAGCACAAGTACCAACTATTTGTTTCTATTCATAGTGAGAGCAAATACTTATCACTGCCATAGACACCACTGTTCACTTCGCTGCTGATGGGCATTTCATCATATGGTTGCTCAGATGCACCCCTTGCATTCCCAAAATAGGTGGCAGATGAAGATGCTGAAATTGAATTTGCCTCCAGTCTGTTGTCTTTTAATAAAATCTCAATTTCTTTCACGATATCATTCATTGTTGGACGATCTTCGGATGTATCTTCGAGACACTGCAAAGCCAATTCTACGAACCTCTGGAAACCGATTAGGGATCCAGCATTCAGAATTGCTGGATCAATTATGTCTCTTAGACCGTAGTACTCTTTGTCGCTCTTATCCATTGCCATCTTCACCTCACGAACAATATATTTGCCTTTCTCTATTGGCAGCCTAGCAGTTATCAGCTCTAACATCACAACACCAAAACTATAAACATCACTTTTTGTAGTCAATTGTTGTGTCATGAAATACTCGGGATCAAGATAACCCTGCAAAGATCAACAGGAAGGATAAATGTACAAATGCAACTCCCTTTCATTATTTGACAAGCAAAATAGTGTTCAATAAAAAGAATCAAATGATATATTATTCCACAAACATATTAACTAGGAGATTTATGATCATGAATCCTGTCCTAGACAAAAGCCTTACCAGTGTTCCCTTGACGTTTGTAGAAACATGGCCATGATCGCTGTCCAGAATTAATGTTGAGAGACCAAAATCTGCCACTTTAGCACTCAAATTGTCATCCAAAAGTATATTGGTTGACTTTACATCCCTGTGAATTATTGGAGGTTTAGCAAGCTCGTGAAGATAAGCTAAACCTCTAGCCGAATCTAAAGCTATGTTGAGTCTCTGTTTCCAGTCCAATTTTATATGACTCCTCTCTGCAGTTAAACAGTTGATTATTACTACTGTCATAGATGTGATAATCATCATGATAAATAAGAACTCCATCAAACGTGTTTGAAGATTATACCAGACAAGTTCTTGGTTAAAGTTCCATTAGAAATGTACTCATATACCAGCGTGCGTTCCCCCTTTTCAAAGCAAAATCCTACAAGTTCTACAAGGTTCTTGTGATGCACCCTAGACAACATCTCGATCTCTGTTTTGAACTCAAGTCCTCCTTGCATCGAACCCTTCTGCGATCTCTTGATAGCAACCATCTGACCATCAGAAAGCATGCCTTTGTAGACCTGAAGAGATATAAAGCACTTGAACAACAATCACACAAATTTCATTATAAAGACATTATAACAAGATTTCTTACCTTCCCATAGCCCCCTGATCCGATCTCATTATCTACTGAGAAACCATCAGTGAATTTCCTTAGTTCATCCAACGAAAAACATCTTGCTAGTTTTAGATGTGGAGCATCTCCGGCATCTTCACCAGTTGATCCCCATGATGCTAAATATGGAGAATAGGAATCATCAGAAAGCCTTAAAATTTCCAGGGGCTTAGACATAATTTATAAGCATCCAAATTAGCAATACAAATTAATATAATTTCCTTCTATACGCATGATTATTGTGCCTAGCACTGAACTCGTGCAGATGTCACTTGTACTTTCCAACATGCAGTGGAATTATTCATCGTCTCAAAAAAAAAAAAATACTGGACACGATAATGTTCTTTTGGGGTCACATTACCAAAAGGATTGTTTAGGTCGATAGCTGTTTTAGCTTGCTTTTTCTGTCGTAAAGCATAGATTCCCAGCCCTGCGATGATGAACACGGCAGCAGCACAACCAACTGCTGTTCCAATGATCCAGGCTGGAGACACTGTGGGTCATTTAACAGCACCAAATAGACATGTATTGATTAGCTTTTGATAGGAAGTAAAAAGAGCTGAGTTCTTATTCTAAGAATATATACCATTGTGTTGGAAAGTATATGTATCAGGCTTGAATACGCATGGTCCATAGATAGATGGGAGGTCAAGATTTTGGGTACTCAAGTCAAACCACTGCAGTGTCTGATTCCTGGTGAAGTATTTTGCACTTTGAGGGCAAATCTTCAACTCTACTACCAGATAAGCATTAACATCGAAGGAATGATTTCGAAGAGAGTGGTTAACTGGAAACTTGTTAAGCAAAGTTGAAATTTTTTTCTCCAAGTGTGACGTATCGATACTTTGGTCACTAAAGGAAGGTGCTCTGCAGATAATTGGTCCTTCATACGGGTGCCGACAATTGACTTCGGAGGAATAAAATTGTGAGTCTTGTCGCTGACCGCAAAATTCCGTTCCCTGCAGATAACGATTACTGCAAACTGGATTTCCAACAAGTCTGCATTAGGTATGAAGAGATTTATTAGTCAGACAAGGCCTTGAGGAAAGAAGATAATACCCTTTTGTCTTCCTCATATTTAGACTGGGACATAGAGATGCGCTTACATTATAGTTTTGTTGTAGTTGGAAGAGAGTGTAACAGAGATAAAATTATTATTTTGAAAATTCACCATCTCCAGTTGCTGACTGATGTTGCTGCCCATGTTGAGAGTGCCATTGAATGCATTGTCATTAAGCCTCCTGTAAATTGATTACAGCAAAAGAGATAGTTACAGTAAGTTATGCAGGCAGTGAGCTTCTTAAACATTTTATGTAATCATGAAAAGTCTTACACTTCTTGCAAGTAAGGTAAGCTAAATAGTGTTTGTGGCACTTCCCCATGAAGCTTCCCAGACTCTATAATTCTGATGGCACCAAGTGATTCTTCGCTTAAACTGCTAGCTCATGAAAATATGTAATACTCAATGCTTCAGAAGTTAGTGAACTTACAAAGTTGTGAGATTTTGTACATCTGATAGCCATGCTGGAGCTTCTGATGGATCAAAAAAGTTGTTGCTTAAATTCCTGAGGATAACATCATGCAAGTACGATGTTTAGTTTTACTAAAAAGTGACAGCATCGAAATTCCTGCATGGTCAATAAAGTAGATATTCTTACAGATAATTGAGGGCGGTCATCCCAGTCAGATTTGGCATCAATCCGGTCAGCTTGTTGTTACCTAAGTTTCTATAAGCAATGGAAATGAAGAATTTGTGAATCTAACATAAAAGAATTTGTGACCATAGTATTAAATGCATTGAAGTGCCAATTACTGCTATATTTATCGACCACTTACAGAACATTGAGCCTTGTAAGGTTGTTGATACTAGAAGGAACAGATCCGTTCAGAGAATTTACATCTAGACGACTGACAAAATGCAAGCAAATCATATTGGTGAGATGTAAATAATTAATAAATATTTTACTAATGGATGGAGCACAGATAAATAGGGTATCTGGTCAATGATCACTCACAGGACTTGAAGTGACTGAGCAAGACCTATCGACTCTGGAATTTCCCCAGAAAAGTTGTTATGGTCAAGAAGCCTGAAGAGAAACAATTGTTAGGAGAGAAATGTAGAGGCAACAGGCGGGAGCAAATTGTGGAAATGTTGCTGCTTACATATGTATAACTTTCATGTTGGATCTGAAAAGGTCACTTGGAATTGGGCCTGATAACTGGTTTAGGTTCAAATGGCTGTCAAGCAAAGTGGACAAATCAATATTCATATTCAGATCCACTGCAGACTGCAGTGATCTGTTTATCAATATGGAAAATCCAAGAACCAGAGAGGCTTACAAATGCAGATTGTTCACAAGCTGGTCGAATCCTGAAGCCCCATTTGATGAAGTTGGGATAATACCAGTCAACTGATTCTCCGCCAGATCCAGCCAAGTGAGATTGAAGAGCCTACCCAGAGATCCTGGTATATTACCAGTGAAATTGTTCGAGTTCAAAGACCTAGAACAGATGTTAAAGAGAACAATTAACTTCATTTTATATTTGGAAGATCAAGAACACAAAAAGAGAAAGATTATAAAGATCACAATCCTTACAAGGTCTCGAGATTAAGCAGATTGCCCACTTCATCTGGGATACTACCGCTGAAGCTGCAACCAATCAGTCTCCTACAAATAATGCAAAGACAATCAAGGTTATGCTGATTGCATGGTCCACTCAATATTAGAAGGGATATGAATGAGATTAGCAGAAAGTATCCTACAGTACTTACAAGGTTTGAAGCTGTTTCAAGTTCCCAATGCTTCGTGGGAGTGGGCCCCCCAGCTTTTTGTTGGATGAAAGATCCCTGCATATATAGATGTCAAAATCATATCACACATAAACAGTTGAATTGCCCCATGACTGGAGATGGCTTGCATAAACAAATCTTATTTGTGTCTAAGTTCTAAAACATAAATCAAGATTGAATAATTCTGTGAGTAGTATATGTCAACAAGCTTAATTTAGAGACTAGAGGAAATAAAACAGCATTAGCATTTTTATCCTCCACAGATGGGAACTACTGCCAAACATATAACAGAATTACAATTCGACGTGCGACACTTACAAGAGTGTCAGCTCGGTAAGGTTCTGTATATCACCACTCAATCCGCCCTCAATATTCATGCTGAATAGCTTCCTGGAAATCAGGAATTGGTCAACATCAAGGCCACAAATGAAGTAGTAGTTCAGGGAATATATAAAACAAATGTAAAGAAAAAGGAAAAGAAAATTGAGAACTCACAGCTCCTTCACCCTCGAATCTGTGCAGATGACTCCATCCCACTGATCACAGGGGTCATTTGAACGCCTCCAGCTCGGAGGTGTGTTCTTCCATTGACTAGACAGAGCTTTGAGAGCAGAAACTGTCCATTTAACGCAGTCATAAGTCATCCACAATAATACAAGCTCCACATAATTCCTAACTTGGAAATTTTCCTGTAGTTTATCCTTCTAATCCGTATGTTATTAATGTCTTAAAACATGTTGATGAGAAAACGGATGGAAAAAGCTACTACTTCAGCCGGATCTATAAATATATATATCCTTGAAAGAAGCATGAAGAAAAAGAAAAAGAAACAAGTGATTTGCTGATTGCTATCCACATAATTTTACTCGTATTATCAACGAAAGCAGAAAAGAAACATGATTTAATTTAGTTGTTTCAGTTCACAGCTTCAAAGAAAGAAGAGAGAATTACCATCTCGTGAGTCTGTGCGGCTGAAACCATGTCGAACACAAACAAAGCACATCAGCAACAGAAGAAGCCCTCCTTTCATCGGCTTGCCTGTCATAAGACGAAGTACCATTATGGCTCTTGGCTTCCGGAGAGACGACGATCAGAGGAGTTGATCAGGATCTCATACCTTCTTAGAGAGCTAGTTGTGTACAGTGATGCTGATCTTTGCCTTTGTTCCGACTTGTTTGGGATGCGAGAAGACAAGAAAGATTATTGCAAGGATTAAAAGTTTATGCAGCATCGGATGCCAGGATTTATTGGCCATCACCAACCTACCCTACGGGGACCAAGTTTTTTGTATGGCGGAGAAGTTCCACGGGATTAACAGGTTCGTCCAACCGGGGAAAGCCGTTGCTGGGTCAACGCGGTTCACATCATTGGACTCGGCATCAAGCGAGTTCCGTTCCACATTACACAGACATCATAGGCATGCCCAACTCATCTATCGCAAGCGACCCCACCAGTGGGTCCGCGAACCCCACAGCAGCTCGATCACGATCCAACTCCTCCTGCCGCGGCCACATCCCTAAATCCAGAGATCATCAGCACGTTAAACTTCCCAGAGGAAGAAGACAGAAAGCAAGAACAAGATCGAGAGCTCGTGTGGAGAAGAAGTCGAACTCCCCTTTCACACGCCAAGAAACATGCGTCGTACGGGGATTTAGACGCATCACCTGGTCATTATTAAATTACAGACAAGAGTAGTAGTCTGGAAGGTGCTACCGACGTAGTTGACCTGCAACTTAGTCGGATGGGAGATTACTTTGTCATGCTTCAAATCCAGAAGAAAAGTAAACGACGAGCTCTGATTAGGAGTTGAATTGACTTGTTATATCCTTCTGGATATCTGGAGTAGCCAATTGCAAGCTTCAATCTGGCGAAACATCAGCCAATGGAAACAGAAAGCAAGATCATGAGTTCCTTCAGGAATCAAAATATGTCTGTCAAATAAAAAATGTCATAAAAGCAAAAAATACAAAAAAGGAAACTAATGTCCATGCTTAGTAATAATTAAACATTACCCTGGCAAGAAAAAAAGATGGTAGCTTTTACAAACTGGTATCAGTAAGGCTGGCTCATATGTATGCGCAGCAACCCAGACCACCATATCAGACCTGCAAGAATTACTCTCTCTCCATCAACAGCAGCAGTGCACAGATCAGCAAATGTAAAATGTAGCAGAAACCAAAAGCATAGACCATGCACATGATATGATCGCTGCACATAAAAACCAGGGTGCTTACTCTACCACCGGTTCGAAGGTTTAGCATTCATAAAACAAAAGAAAATTTTCCTAAGGAGATATATCAAGTTCATAATTGGGCAAGTTCATAGTCCCATTACCAAGGGTTTACAAGAAGCAGATAAAAGGAAATACATTGAGACGGAGAAATCTATTTGGAGAGTAAGTACTTACATTATACAGCCTAGTACATCGAGCAGTTAGCTATATTTCATAGACAGACATACTGTACAAGACAGTTTAACTAGAACTACCAAATTAACCCTTCCGTCATGCCTAAGCATATCATACAGTACAGATCACTAGTCATTGTTATGTACATAGCATGCCGTCAGTCACATGTCCATGCCAACCAAGAAGTCTTCCTCTTCCTCTTCCTCTTCCTCCTCTTTCACCATCTCATCACCTAGGAAGCCCTCTGCAGCAAGATTGCTGCACATAACATGGAATTTAAGTCATTTGATGGCACTGCAGAAATGACAGATATATGGCTAGGATTTTCAACCAATGGACTTATTTTGATAATTTGATAGCATAGAGGAACATCAGTACAATATAACAGAAATTATGCCTCACTCTATGCAAAGAACACGAGGACCCACCTAAAACAACAGCATCTGAAGCTGACGACACGCTTCAGCTTCTTATTATAGAAAAAGAAGTTGAACGACCATCTGCACCACACTAAACGCATGTTAACAGTGCTAAAATACATGACTAGTTGAGTATCGTTAAGAGAATATATTACATGGCTCCTTTTTCCAAAGACGGGTCGCCATCAAAGTCTGGGTTGTAGCTGTAGATTTCAGAATCCTTTAGTTTCACAACCTGTATAGAGAGAACATATTAACACTTGACCATAATCATCAACATCAAACCTCCCGATGACTGAATGACTAACCTCATCTATGGCATTTGTCATGCTATCCATGAAGGAACTTTCCCCGTTCACAATAGTCCATTCCTGACACCAAAATATTTCATACAGACAGATAGCGAACAAAGTTAACATTACAAACTTTGAAACCACAATCAAATTTGACTTCTAGATCAAAATTGATTTAAGTTCAAAAAAGAACAAGCTGTGGAAGAAAGAAAAAAAAAACTTTCAATCTAAGGAATTATTTTATCATTCCAGAATCATGTACAGGTTCACCATACATAACCAAAGCCTGAGAATCAAGGTAACAACGAAATCATCCTATGCTAGACCTCCTCCAGAACCAGAAAAGACTGAGAATAGGCAACAGTATTACATGATTACATCACAAGGTCGCAGATGCAATAATTTCGGTCAAACAAAACATGAAGATTAAGTGTTCAAAATGCAAAACAATTACCTAAGAAGTCGAGTTCATATATCCTCAATGAATTCATGTATCTTCAATTTCAAACTATATGAAGGTATAAGAATGACAGTGATATTTCTGCCACGTTTTAAGAGCATATGAAGCATGGTTATCAAAATGGGCAAAGACCATATAATAAAATTCCCCTGTCACTTGCTGGCTAGACAATCCCACTCTTGACACTCTAAATAGACAAGTGATGCAAAACTATCAAGTTACACTATGTAAGAAAAACATTTAAATAATGCCACCCCTGTCACTCTAAGTAGACATATGATGCAAATTACCAGGTTATATCAATATGAAAGATATAGATGTAGTTACACAACAGGCGACATGAGATTCAGAGCATCCATTAGCAAGTGCTAACAAAAATTTAACAGTAAACAATAATTATCAGTTCCACTTGACAAAACAAGAGCTCAGGAAC
This sequence comes from Musa itinerans, assembly GCA_001649415.1. Taxonomy (NCBI): domain Eukaryota; kingdom Viridiplantae; phylum Streptophyta; class Magnoliopsida; order Zingiberales; family Musaceae; genus Musa; species Musa itinerans. The sequence continues at coordinate 732,341 of LVTN01000001.1, forward strand.
AGGAACATACTCTAGCAGCTTCAAACAAGTAGGTCTCAAATATTTGCTTGAAACTATCCCATTCTTCCTCTCTGAAATAGAGATGGGATCGGACAGCACTGCTAGATTGACAAACATTAATAATAGAATGTTACATAAATCTAAACATGTCTCACCATCCCATAAGGCATTAAGGGAAAGTGAGATCAAAGAACTTCATACGAGCAACAAGTGTAAAGGTAACCACAATTTTAGAGGGAAATGGAGAGACTTGAACTCTCAGCTCACAGAGCAACGGTTTCCACCGTTTGTCGGACCATTTGACAACACTCCCAATTCTGGAGAGAAAAGATATTAAGCGGGGTGTCATGTCGCTTCCTCATTGGACAAGCTGACATTGACATTACCCAAGATCCTTTCTTCCATTTTTTGTGATAACTTTAATAAATGGTATGCAAAGAAGCATAAATACCTGAAATCATAATCTGGATACATGTGGCTTAGTGTAAGAACAAGATAGATCAGTGTCTTTCGACTGCATTATCAGAAAACCATAATAAGATTGCCAAAACTTTGTATGCTAACTTCCTAAAATCTGTAAATATGTTTTGCTACCTTGATCTACTAGTCAAATACTGCATAGGCGACGCTGAGTCACTATCAGAAGATTGTTCGAGATAATCAAAAATCTGAACCAAGACACCAGGTTAAGAAACTTCAATGTCATGAACAGAAAAGCATCAACCAGAAAATATGATAATCTTATCATCCGGTTGGAAGCAAGATATTTAAACAACCTTCACAATAAATAAGGTGATATTATTTTTACCACAAAAAACATGCAAAAGAATAGAACATGTTGAAGAAAAAGAAATGTTGTTTCCAAATTCCAACCAACAAAAATAAAAAAGAAAAAATAAATGCTCTCTTATGCAGATGCTGTCCATAACCACACTGTATTACCCTTACCCAGTGAAAATTTGCACTGTAGTCACATATGCCTAAAAATGCGGTCCAAATATATAATGCATGTGCTCATGTGTGACTGGTTTAGTGGTCTGAACCTAATATAACCTAATATAAAGCCAACCTGCCGTAGAGGTCTTAAGACTGTTATTGAGTTGCCTATGTCCATGTTTAAAGATATTTCCAAAAGTTGGACAATAGCACCTGATATAATTATATCCCAAGACCAGGCAATGACCCAACCGATCCTTGGGTCACTAGTCGAACCAATGGGTTAACCAGTTGGGCCACATGCTTGATTAACGATATTAAATATATATAATATTTAAAGATTAAAAAATAAAAAATTGAAAATTAAAATAAGAAGAAGAAGATAATGTAAGTTCAAAAGAAGAAGAAGATCATAACGAAGATAGTGGATTCCATAAATGCCAAAAAAAATTTATGATGCTTCATATTCCTAAACAGCAATGGTGTAAAGTGATGTGGGATACTTGAAGGAGACATTTCGGATAACAAGTTAAAACTTGTGAAGTACAAAGAACTCTCCTTGTCTCACTCAAAGGGTCGGGGATAGAGAAGATTTCACAATATTTATTAGTACAAGTTATTGTGGTGCTTCTGGTATGAGATTGATTCAGTACAATGTAAAGGATGATACGGAAAAATTGACAATACAATGTTTTCGACACAAGATCTAATCTAGAAGAATTGAATCATTTAGCATGTCATCATCAATCTCTTAAAACACTTGACTCCTACATTGGAATGTATCATGTCATCATCAATCCTTAATAGTTAATTGAAAGAACTTCTCAACAAAGATTACCTCTTGTTCTAAGCTGAAAGAGAGTTTTCTATCTGTCCCAGTTTGCTTGCCTGAATGACACAAGGAAAGAGACGACGAACTTTATTTTCTCCAAACAATATCAACAGTCAAGCAAGTAAATCACATATTAAACTTACATGAAAAGGCTTCAAGATTTCCTTTTATAGTGCTCTCTCCAAGGCTCAGATGATTAAGGAAAAGATTTATGCTGAACAAAAACAATATCTATTAAGCATCAAAATTTATAAGAAAAAAAATATAGTAAGTCTTTTATGTAGTATCATTATATGCAGTTGCCAATATTTCTAAGTAATTCCATCGAAATTCAGGAAGCACCTGTCCAAAGGAGTATATTCCAAAAATTTCATCTTGGCTACACTTTTAAAGCACACAGAACCAGGAGGCCCGATGTCTTTGTCACTGAAGCAAAATGCTCTTTGTCCTGAAAGGAAGAAAATGGAAAGGTCACTAACACTATGATGGTTAGGAACTACAGCATCTGACAAAATCCTTTAGAAAGAGTAGAAAAGACGTTTCCTGTTCAACATGCATGGAGCTTATTAATTATTTTGACTGCACACGAAGGTTCCAAGAACACGGGTTATGACATATACGAAAGAAACAAAGAAAGATAACTATGGCACGTTTGATGTCTCGCATATGCCACGAGAACCACTGAGCAAGAAGTAAAATAACCAAGTATTCTCCAAGAAATTCTGTTAAAATTGATAATAATAAATATTCCTATACGTTTCAATAAAGTATAAAAGTCTAATCACATACCAAAAATCAATACAATCAAGGAAAATGTTATGCAAAAGCTTTAGAGGTGCAAAGTTCTTGAGAAAGAAAAACAATATGAAGAGATAAAAGTAACGAATTCGCAGAAAACTTTTCTTCTGACTTGAAATTTTGTGGCGATCCATTCAGCTTAAGATTGTCTGCATCTAAAACTTGTAACTATTTGATAATAGTAGTTCTTTTGGTTAAGGAAAAGCTTACCATGGACGACGAAGAATGACGACCAAACTAAACACGTCGTGTTTCAAATTGAACAGAAAAAGCAGCAGTATAGCACGAAAAATATGCACCACATTTGCGGCGAAACTTTGCCGCAGAAAACGAGATAAGATCGACTGCTTTATTGATGATCCAACAGGGAAACCCCATTCCCTCCAACGAAAATTAAAGAACATCACTGACATAACCTTCGACAACCACAAGTTCAAAGGGCCATCGCATCACGAAACATAAAACTAAGAAACCCTAACTCCTCGGACCTTTTTTTCCAGGTTCGACAAAATTAGACCAAAAGAATAGGAACTGAGACCCTCGATCAAGGAAAGGAGCTGCAATAAAAGAGATCAAGGCACGCGTACCTGCCGACAATCGCAGACGAGATGCCTTTTGTGGGCAGGAGATCGACGACCTTCAGAAAAGGATATCGAACACACCCAACAACCAACCCTCTCTAATGCTGGTGTGGGCAAGAGATGGTGATTCGAAGAGTGCGGCGTCGGCCGTGAAACTTGTAAACGGGATACACGGTAGAAGTCCATATTAAATTCAGCACCGAAGCGGGGCCCACGTCAAGTGACCAAACAATGATTAGCTAAAATTGTTCCCTGCAATAAATAAAACAGCAACAATTTCCTCCCTCGTTCGCTTCTGTGGTCAAGAATCGGTGACACCTGGACGGTGTTGCTCGACTGTTAAGTCAGGCTTAGAAGCGTATCTTATGAGCTCATCTAGAAATCATTCGAGAGGACCCACATTCACTGACCAATAAATGTTCGCTCTCAAGCTGTTTTCTGCGATGAAGATGACAGCAATGGAGTATATGAATTGAGGACGGCATTATGCTTCGCATATATCAGAAACCCAAAAAAATTGCCAAATATTTCCCCAATAAATAAAAAAATTCGTTATCTTCTTATTATAATCCACCATAATAATACATAATTTATTCATCGGAATATTACGAGCAAAATTTATTCTCAACTATTATTCCATCTTCTCTTTCTAGTCACATTATCACTGTTGGGCGTTTTCCTTAAAAAAAAAACCCTATATTTTAGGTATTTTTTTAATGATACATCCTCTTTTTTTTTTTCTAAATAATACTTCTAATTTTAAAAAATAAAATATCTCTTAAAAATTTTCTTGTTAAAATTTTTCATCCATTTTTTTTATCAGATTTCAACTATAGAGTATTTTCATTGAGTTTGTTTATAGTATTTTTAAATAACATTTATGATATTTTATTGATATATTAAAAATGTTATAAATATAATTTAAAAATAGTATAAACAGCATCATATCGTATCTCTTTGATTATCTTATAAATCATTATAATATTATATTTTTAAGCTTATAATTAGTTTGATTGAAGTTAGGTGTCTATTTAGATCATTTATAAAATATTTAAATAAGTCTTATAGTATTTTTATTGTGATGACTAAAATAATATAACAAACCAAAAATATTGTAATATATAATAGATAAAAAATACCATAATAAGCAAACAAAATTTTGAAGAATAATTTAGATATAGTTAGAATTTAAGATACTATTAAAAAAAATACCCAAGTGGGAAATATGAGAAATGGAATAATTTTTAGGAAATATCCCATCATTGTTCATCTTTATTTAATACAGTAAAACTATTCTCTTTGTATTTAAAATTACTATTACAGTTGAACACAGTTTTTATTTTCTATAATTTTTGTTCTTCAATTCTCTTTTTTTTTTCTTCTCCCCCTCCTTTTGACATGTGTGAGGTGTGCCACTTAAACAAGGGAGAGCAAGTAAAAAAAAAATCAAGTTATGTCCTGCAACACATTATTAAAGTATGATGAGCTGTTGGATCTCTCTCTCTCTCTCTCTCTCTCTCTCTCTCTCTCTATGAAAGAGAGATGTTTTTTCATTGCATGATGGCCATTCAAATTAAGTGGTGGACATTATTATCCCTAGAAAAAAACAATCTCCTAAAAGATACCACTTTGACCAATAAAAAATAATGTATATATTATTATTTTTAGTTATTATCACATGACTTTGCAGTGTGGGCATTTACTAAGAGTTGATAAATTGTGCTAATCACTGGTGATTTCACATTAAAGAACAGTGTGATGATTTCACTAAATTTCATATGCATTCATTTTAGTAGCATATTATTTCTTTGTTTTCTTAATTGGATGATTGAATTAATAATTTAATGATTGTGACATTTATTGGAGGAATTAAGAAGGGCGTAGGGCCGAGATGTACTGATTGATACTTCACAGCTAAGTAGAGGTGGGTCAACAACTAAGTTTTAGAGACCAAGAAGACAATATTTTATCCCAAAAAATGAATGTAAAATTTGAACACCCAATCCATCTCACTCTTAATTCATTCCAATAATATATTTTTATTTAAATTAAATTAAATTAATTTAATTTAGCTCGTAATAATATTGATTATTTAATCACTAAGGTTTGTGAAGATATTGACTAGATTGACATGTAAATAAATAAATATATTATATTTGATAGTAATTTTATTTAGTAAGATAAAAGGGTGAAATTGAAATGGATATTTTTGGGGCAAATCTTCCTAACTTTCTATGGAGATTTACTTGCAATAAATATTGAACATAAAAAAGATATTGGTTGATGCTTAGTAGCCAAGTAAAAGGGACTAAATATAATGTGTTGCGCCGAATTCTTGAGCATGGCTGACTCGGCCTTGAAGGTTTTAATGGGTGATCTCGGCCCTCAAGACCCAATGGGTGGGCTCCGGTACGGCGTGAACCCTGAAGAGTTTCGGGGTGATTCAGTCAGTCGAACGAAAGAAATGTTTCGTGCGGTACGTTGTGCCACGAGGCGTCTTTATAACGTCGATAAGCCTGAGAGAGAAGACAACACCCGAGACCATGAACCCCTTTGGTCATCACGGCGGCCACCAACACCACCACCACGGCCAAGAGGAGGAGGAGGAGCGGCATCGCTACCCTCCGCCGGGCTACCAGCCACCGCTTCCCACGCCGCCGTACTATGGAGGCCCAGCCTACCCGCCGGCCGTCCAGCACGTGTCCCACGAGGGCAGTCCCGGATACGGTCTGCCGGCCGTCCAGCACGTGACGCACGAGGGCGGGCCCAGCTACGGCCCGCCGCCGCCCGTCTACCCTCCCCCGCCTGGCTACCACGGCGAGGGGAGCTACGGCGGCAGCCATCACCACCACGGCCCCTCGCCTCCGCCCATCTACCCTCCCGCTCCCGGTCCCGGGGACCATCATGACGGTGGCTACGGCCATCAACACCATCGCGACCACCACTTCCTCCCGCACTTCCCCGGGGTCCACCACGTGAGCCACGAGAGATGGGAAGGAGAGGCAGCGGCGCCGCCGCCGCCGTGGCATGGGCAGCCGACCGTCAGGATCTACACCAAGGCAGAGAACAACTTCTCTCTGTCCATTCGTGATGGGAAGGTGATCCTCGCGCGCAACGATCCCACAGACCCGTACCAGGCAAGTAAATTTGCTTAAAGATGCTATGTTTACCTCTAAAAATTGGATCTTTCAGTTTTAGTTCTTTGTTTTTCTTTCTTTCTCTTGTCCTCCTGTTGTTGTGTCTGATTTTGCGGTTTTTTGTTGGTTCTCTTTTTCTGGTGTAAAAAAGTTGAGATTTTTATTGTGGGTAGTTGCCTATAAATCTTCCTATATCTTATATTCTTCTACTATGCAAGTTCTGAATTCTTTGCGCTCACGATTTTAACTAAGTTGCTGGTTTGGGGGTCTACCAGGGGTATTCTTTTTCTCCTTTTCACCAGTTTCTTTTGGTGTTGGCAGCACTGGATCAGGGACATGAGGTACAGCACCAAGGTGAAGGATGAGGAGGGTTTCCCAAGCTTTGCTCTGATTAACAAGGTTACTGGTGAAGCTCTGAAGCACTCTTTTGGTGCAACTCATCCTGTAAGTTCAGCTTCGTCTATACAGAATTGAATGTTGTTGATTTTATGAATTTTCCCGAGTCATCCAATTTTTTTCTCTTTTTCATCATGCTTGCCTGTTAATTATTGTTCCATTTGGATTTTAGTGATGGACATGCTGGATGTTGGCATGGTATATAAATTGTTTCTTATCATGGTGTGCCTCAATTTGAAAATCTTTTAACTGATCTATTATTTTTGTTTTGAAAAATTAGTGAAATATGTGAGAATTCCTGACATATATTAGATGGATTCAGTGTATTATTATTGTCTTGTTGAATCACACATTCACTTTTTATTTCAAATGGCTATTTTATCAATTACTGTTGAGCAACTTCATGCTTGCCCCTTACTGCTCTTGTTCTTGTCTGATTCCGGACTTTTTAAATTTAGTGACACATGTGAGAATTCCAGACGTAGATGGATTCAATCTATAATTACTGTCTTATAGAATCAGCCTTTTTCTTTCTAGTTTTCGAATGGGTATTTGGCCAACTGCCGCTCATAGCATAGTTAGATTCAATCTATAATTACTGTCTTATTAAATCAGGCATTATTTTTCTGCTTCAAATGAACATTTTTATCAATTACCGTTAAATCTATGCTCCTCTTGCTTATCTTGTTCTTGTTCGATCCCTGTCTTATTCATAATTAAAAAAAAAAAAAATGCAGGTTAGGTTGATCCGCTATAATCCAGACTATCTAGATGAGTCTGTCCTGTGGTCTGAGAGCAAGGACTTGGGTGGTGGCTTCCGATGCATAAGGATGGTAAATAACATCCGCTTGAACTTTGATGCCTTCCATGGGGACAAGAACCATGGAGGGGTGAGAGATGGAACAATTCTTGTGCTTTGGGAGTGGCTGAAGGGAGATAATCAGAGGTGGAAGATTGTTCCTCACTGTAAGTTTCTGAAAATACTTCTGGTACTTTTTGATAAATTGTAAATAAGAAACGGATCAAGGCAAACATTGTAATCTTATGCTCATATTTCCATTTCCTTTAGCTTTAAGAAATTGAGCTCTTGTATATTACATATTTCCCTTTGTCTTCAGGATGTTGAGCTGTTGTTTATAACCTCTTTGTCTCTTCTGAAATCCTGTTCCCTCTCCAAGTTCCCTAGAATTTCTTGCCTATTGTCAAATTGTAAATGAGAAGTTTAAATCAAACATGGTAAGCTTATTGATCCTTTTTTGCCTCAAGAATTGGACCATTGGTTACTTATTTGTCTTTTATGTTGTCCATTCTCTCTAGTAGAGTTGTCCTTTAATATTCATTATAAGAAGACAACTTATATTTTTATTATTTTTTTAACTTCTTCCTTCCAATTGTCTTACCTTTACTATCTTGTGTGAATGTAGGAAAATTCTGATGGAGATTATGTTATATCCTTTATGTGGCTCAGTATCCATCTCTACAAGCTCTCGTTGTTAGTCATATTATTCAGAATAAGCTGTACGTTTCATGTGAGAGTACTTTTGTTTATCCGAGCAAGAGTGGAGGTTATAGTTTAACAATGGTCCTTTGTATTTTCATGGTATATATGAATGTAATCGGTCTCCAGTTTCTTTATGTTTATCTTCGCTGCTAAATATACATGCTAAACAGTTGTTTTATTAATATCATGTGGAATATATTGATTCTGACTCATCTTCTCTTATGAGCAAGGGTTGGTGAAACCCAAATTTCCAAAGTGCACTGAACAAATGAAAGGGACTAACTTGGTTGCTGATGTTGATTTTATGTTTCACAACTGATTTTATTAGGATGGACAACACATGTTAATGGAGTATTCTTAGGTTTTGGAACTATTCTAGTTGATTCGTTTTCACTACCAACATGGAGATCAGATGGAATTGTTGTAGGAAAGTTGACCTTCGGCCATTTGTTTTTGATTTAAGAGTGAGACCAGATTATTAATTTCACAGGTGAAATTTTAAGTGACATGAAATAATATAGAATAAGTGAGTACAATGTTTTGGCCCTTTAGATTATTAATTTCACTGAGAGCTTTCATCTTTAGAATGTTGTGCACAAAAGGAAGCATCAAAATTGCTAGAGTACATACCACAAGGCTGATTGATATTGCACAGTTGCATGAAACTGAGAATTGATGAATGGGAGTAGCTTCTAGTTGGATGAGTATCATATATCTTGCGAACCCTTTGTTTGAAGTTTTCTTGCAAACTCTCGAGAAGATTTGTTTTACAGACTCTTTCACGAAGTTAGGTTGGGATATTAACTCTGTAACTTTGACATAGACCTCTGGTAGGAACATTTTGACTCATGGTATGATTGATGCATTTCCTGCATTTAGAGGATCTGATGCAACTTCTCTAAGTGTAATTTTCACATGCAGTCAGCCCTGTTCATCTCACAAGTCACTATGAAACAAATGTGTCAATGGTGAGTACTTATCTCACTGATAAGGATGGATTGAGAATGCAGTGTTCTGTAAAGAACTGTACCCTTGAGCCCACTCATCACCATGAATGCTTGATATTTAACAGAGTGCTTCCTTTAACCACATCTGTTTTCATAACTTCTGGTGATCTTCATATTGGTTTTCTTATAGTGGTTCAGATGCTCTCTATTCTTCCTTTTGAGCATTTTATATTCGTAATATTTTTTCTTATACACATGATTTATTCATGCTATATACACATTTGCTGGGCATTTCAAATTTGACTACCTTCTATGTGTTTCTTGGGAGTGCATAAGGATCAAATGGATTTTGTATTGCTGCTTGTTCTCACAGTGAGTCTGCATCCAATGCTTGCAGAATTTAGAGCATCAACATTATTTTTCATGCTGTGAAAGGTTGTATTATTGCATGTCAAACATTCCCTTTGGTCAGTGAGGACAGCATCTTCTGTTCTTTGTCCATCTCAAGCCATATCTCTGCAACATTACCATTGTAAAGATTGTGAGTGTTCCATATCAGTCGAAGCCCTCCCTGCATCAGCATAAGGTGCTTTCATATTGGTTCCAGGAGGTGTTTATATCTTGGTTAAAGCACCTTATAATGTCTGACATGCTTCCATTGTTGTAATTGGATTGAAGAGAAGGAATATACTTGTGACAGAATTACGATATGAAATATGAGAGGACAGTGCAGCATGTGCCATTAAGATTAGTGTAGAAGCTATAGATGATTTCACTTGTGGTGTTCAAAACTAAGGAAAGACTGTAGCAAATAGGTACTTTAATGACACCAAAATGAGAGAACAAAAAGACTTCTTTGTGTATATACACACATAAACATATTTGTATAGAATGAGAAGAGGAGAGAAGAATATATGATCTTTTACATGACACAAGAGAGAGAGAGAGAGAGATGGGACAGCTTCGAGTCTGAGGTGATGTATGCTTGTGATGTGGGATAACTTATGGCCCAAATGATTGATGTAGTTGGATGATGCTGACAGGACCAAATCTTGTTTAGTTTTTTGTGGACATGACAACATTATTTGTGTTCATGTGAAGCTTCATATTTTAGTGTAACTGCAAGTCTGCAATCATAACTTTTCATGGAGTTGAGGAGCTCCACAAGTCACCGATGACTCGTGTGCAAAGCAATTGATATAATCCTAGTTGATAGCTTCGAAGCATATTAGCATTTACCCTAAATGCCATTTCAAATAAGGCAAGTTGGATATATATTTCATATTTTAATCTAATTAATCTCTATGAGCCATTATAAGTTAATTCCTTTAAGACTCATTATGATGCTAAAATCATTAATTAAATTAAGGTGCTCTTTACATTTTGGCATATAAAAATATATGTGAACTTAAGTAAATTAATAGTAACTATGGCTAAAGATGGAAATTAATGATATATATATATATGTATATATCAATCAAAAAGGTTGGTTTCAAGCTTTGCAATGATATCAACAAAGAGTGAAATGAGGTAAAAATATAGTGGTAAATATATTATGTACAGTCTCTTTTAAGTTTCATGAGAACTGTTTGTGGGAACATATAATAAATACCAAGTACAAGAAGGGAATTACAGTGCAATGTTCATTGTGTTAGGGTGATTGATATACCATGTAAGGATAATTAACTTATTAAGATTGATGTGTAGGAGCTTTCTTACTGTCACATTGTGCCACTTTGCTAATGATATTAATTCCTACTTGCTATTGTTAATATGGTGTTCAACAGATGAGTAAGAATGTGAACAAACAAAATTGAGTTTGAATTGTCAGGTCAATTTTTTGTTTTCTGTCTTCATATTTTGTTGTGTATGCTGAAAAGATAGATGAACAAGTCTTGGTTTAGATTGGATCAGCTGATCCCTGTGCATTTCAATAATCCAATTGACTAATTAATCATTTGTTGAATTTGACATCATGGCACATCACATGCAATGACATTGGTGTCTTCCCCTCTGCATCCACCTTCCTTCATGAGCAATTCCTTTTTTCTTGCTCTTTCTTTTGGGGTTTTGTAGTACAAGAACTCTGTTGATGAAATTATTTTGTGAATCAACATGATTGCTTTTCAAGGTTTAGGTCACTTGAAAGATTAGATCAATCTGCAACAATACTTGGCTTCATGCAAAGTGACTTTTCAGATGAGTACAACAATTTTTGGTGCTTCAATGCATGAATAATTTGATGTCTGAATTCAAGATCTGAAGTAAACACATTCAAACTTGAAAAGTAAAATATATGCACCAAAAAGAAGCAAAAGTATAAGCAAAATTTCTGCTGTGTCATCAATTGCTTCGAACAAAGACCATTGGGACTGCAGTTTGATGTTCTATAAGCTTCCAGTGTTAGGTTGACTCAACCTGGTCGAGGTGCATGTTCCTGTGGGTCAGAGTTACCTCTGACGCTGTTGTTTCCTTCACAAGATGACTGATTCAGACATTAGCCCATGGCAAAGGTAACAACACCCTTTCCATAAACTTGCTTGTCGACTAGCAGTAGATTCCGGGAAACTACACCATCCAAGACGAAGGTGATAGGGTGATGAAAAGATTGGGATTTGGGAGAGAGGAATACCAGGACAAACTCTCTGTATTATATTGTGGGTAGAGAGAATATTATGGGTAATGAAGCCAATAACAGTGGCATTAAAGAACCCTAGTGGCTTCTCTTGGAAGTGCCTTGAGCGTTACGTATCTTATCCTTCTATGTGACTAGTCCTCTCTCTATTTCTTTTCCTTTGTTACATCGACCCCGACATCACAGCAACCTTCCCTTTGTTTCCTTCTCCTTGGATCTCCAACTATCTACCGTAATTGTCTGTTCTTGGGATCTCCAAAGCTTCCTTGTTCGAGGTGCACGCAACCATGGTGGATGACTGCTGGGACTTGCCCCCTGGCTTCAGATTCCACCCGACGGATGAAGAGATCATCACTCATTACGTCATGCAGAAGATCATCGACCGCTGCTACACAGCAAGAGCTATCGGAGAGGTGGATCTGAACAAGTGTGAGCCATGGGATCTTCCAAGTACTTATGCTTCTCTTCCTCCTCAAGCTTTCCATGCCTTGTACCTTTCCTTGTTGCCGTCAGGTTCTAAGATTTTGGTGCATGCATGTTGTGTTGTTCTGTGCTAGGCAAGGCAAAGATGGGAGGAAAGGAGATGTACTTCTTCTGCCAGAAGGACAGGAAGTATCCAACTGGCATGAGGACCAACAGGGCCACTGAAGCTGGGTATTGGAAAGCCACCGGGAAAGATAAGGAGATATGTAGGGGAAAAGGAGTCCTTATTGGCATGAAGAAAACCCTTGTGTTCTACAAAGGAAGAGCTCCCAGAGGAGATAGGACTAATTGGGTGATGCATGAGTTCAGGCTTGAAGGCAAAGATCCTCTCTCCAATCTCCCCAAGTCTGCCAAGGTACTATTATCCTCTCTCTCTCTCTCTCTCTCTCTCTCTCTCTCTCTCTCTCTCTCTCCATGTAACTAAACCAGTTCCATTGCAGGATGAATGGGTTGTGTGTAGAGTCTTCTACAAGCATGCAGGACCGAAGAAGAGCTCACCACCTGCGATCAACTCCAATGGAGATGATCTCAAGGACTTCATTGCCTTGCCTCCTCTAATGGATCCCCCATGCATGGAATCTAACATGAGGCCTGGTTCCAGCTTCATCCACCATGATCAACTCTATGACTTCAAAGCTATTCCTCCTGCCTTCTTCACTGCGATGGCTGCCGAAGATCAACAAGTGATGAACCACCAGATGAGCTCCTCCAATCCACCTCAGAATTCAGTTCTCCACTACCCACTCCTGGTCTCGGCAAAACCGGGCTACTTGCACCATGATGAAGCAATGCCAAGTGAGGCAGCTGCTGCAGCCATGAGGAAGCACTGTCAATCCATCGGCTGCCCCTCGCAGGAAACAGGAGTGAGCACTGACCACAACACCCAGATATCCTCGATCATGTCGAAGCACTACGAAGATTTCGACGAACCCTGGGCAAGTTTTGGATTCTGAGAGCGTTTCTGAAAGAACTTGAGACTGATTTGTGTGTTAGCAACCATTTTTAGGGCCTCATTGATCTGCCCAAATCCACTTCTCATGCCTTATTTATCGCAGAGAGAGGAGGCCTTGTGGTTTAGATATATGCTCTCTCACTGTACAGAGAGTTCTAATTCTCTTATGCCTACAGATTAAACTCTTCTATAGATGACAGAAATGTTGAATTAGTTGGTCTCATCAACCACAATGTAACTACCGAACTGGTCATTTGTACCTTTATATAGGAGTACTGTTCTTTGGCTTCTCCGACCTCACCAAAATCTAGCAACATGTGGTCTATCCAGCTCAAGATTTGTTCATAGATATCATGAGAATCTTGGGTAGATATTCCTGTCAGCAGCAAATATGAAGCTCCTGACTCCTGAGCACATCCCTCAAACTTCATCAACTCATCGATAATAGGATTCAAAGGGGGATGGTGACTGGCCAAGAGATGCGCAACAAGAAATTATTTAGGGTTCAGCAAAAGGTCAGGAGATATGGATGCAAGTGCAAGTGGTGAGGTGCTCTATTCATGTGATATGCTTGACCTCATCAGCCAGGTTTTTGTCTAATGGGATGAGGATAAAACACACTTCTCCTTTGGGCAAAAGAATTTGGAATAAATTAGCACAATAGTCTCACCAACAGCCAATTTTAGCCACTTGATCTCAAAGAAGCTAATCGAATTCTTGTTCTGTAAACTACAATAGTATTTGCAGTCATCAAATAATGGTATTTGCCTTTGTAATGATACTATGAACGCTTCTTTAGGATTTAAACATTAAGAAGAAACCAAGAAAATAGTCTCACATACTCCCATTTGCAACCACTTGATTCCAAGCAAGCCAACCAAGAAAGTAGAGTTTGTACTCATGAAGTAGAAGTCTTTGCCTTTATAATAACACTGTATATGATTCCTTAGGGCGTAGGAATTAGGAAGAAACTAGGAAAAGAGTCTCACAAACTGCTATTTGCAGACACTACAAACTAAATAGAGTTTACAATCATGAAATAGAGGCCTTTGACTTTACAATAATACTTTGCATACTTCCTTAGCACTTAACAATTTGGAAGAAATATGGAAAATAATCCTACAAATTGCTATTCGAACTACATGATTCTAAGGAAGACAAACAAATATTTATTAGAAAATTTAATAGAGTTTGTAATCATAGTGGTAACGTGTTCATTAGACCTATTTTAAGGTGGATAATTTTGTGATTTGAGATCATGTTTTGTGAATGGATCATCGAGTGATGATGCCTTAATTGTCATATTCATGTAATACGTTCATTCGTACACGCATACATAGCAACTACATGTAGAAATATATTGGTATTTTACATACACATAGCTTACAAATATTATAAGACATCATAGATTGGCTCTGTAAGTATTAGACTTATTGGTTATACTTATGCACGTTCATAGGCTTAGGACAGGACGCTCTTTCGATGTCCTTCTCTTGGTCATGAATTAATGGTGAAAATTAGTAACATTTTTAGTACAAGCTATCTTAATTGATTATTATATTTGTTTGATGCGTGAATGACTTTCCAACCTATCTTTCCAAGTTGAGAGTTGGAATTCTCGCTACGATGCATGATGTGCTTGTTGTTCTTTGGTCCTCTACAATAAACCATTTCCTCGGATGGGATCTGTTGTGCTCGAAAAGAAAGAGAACAAGTGATCGAGGTTTTATTTTGACTGAAAACATGATGGAATTGTAAGGTGGATCCTTACGATCTCAGATGCAGAAGAACCGGCCACAAGCGAATGAGATGCGTTTGTCCTGTCTGATCACCGCAGAAAAGTCTTGTCAGCTGCGACTCATGTTGTAAATGGCATCTTACAAGCGGTACGTCAGATCGACATCGTGTGCTCAAAACTAACCTTCCATCCCTTTGACTTCCGGTGGGGTCAGCTGATGACATCGCAGTCTCCAATGGGGCGACATCCACCGTGTGGGTCCCGCCTCCTTCCAGGACGCACCCGAAGGCGATATCAGTAAAGAAAGACTTGCCGCCATGGCAAAGCTGATGCTGTGGTGATGTGGATAGATGGGGGCCAAAAGAAAGATACTGCTACTACTACTTTTGATGAGATGAGGATGAACTAACCCCATGATTCTATGCTTCACTGATATGAGACACACATGATTTAACCCCGTTTAATATGTGGATAGAATGGAACCAATATGAAGATAAAGAGTACTCCTCCATGAGATCGTATGCTTCACTGATATGAAACATGTTCTTCTTGTTTCTTATCTTTGTTGGATGATGTGTTACCTCCCTATCTTGATGCAGATGTGGTTCCCAATCTTTGCATCACTGTGGTAAGATATCATCATCTTCTGCACTTGTCTTCCTTACGCCAAGTAGATAAGCCTCTCTCTCTCTCTCTCTCTCTCTCTTTGCAGATGAGTTTGACTTGAATATGTTCTTGGTCTAACTCATTCATGGGTAGGTGGTGTAGGCCACGGATAAGATATGAACTGAGAACAATGGATGTGAAACCCCATGGAGGATTCAGATTATGTAGAGAGATGAATCCCAGCAATGACATGAATAAACTTTTAGAAGAGAGAGTAAAATGGATGTCTAGTGAGGATCAAACACAGAAAAATCAACATGAAAGACAAGTAGGAAGCTGACTCAGTTAATTGACCAAATGAAGCCAAAACAAGAACAAACACTCCTACGCTGGTAGTCATCTCCCAAAATCATCATCACAGGTGTTTGGTCTGGATCATCTTCTTTTTACTGTTTCGAAAAGAAGATCAACAGTACCATGAAAAATCCACAGTGAAAGAGGGAGTTGGCTCATCCATTTTCTCATCTAGTCCTATTGAGATGTTGTCCTATGTGATCATAAAACTGCTTTGTCATGTTTGAAATTTCTATCAAGTATGAGTTGTACCAAAAGCTTCCAGTTTTAGGTTAAGGTAGATGACCAAATAAACTTCAACAGTAGTGCTCCCACTACACCTCACCTACTCCCATTAAGATAGCTCATTGAAGTGGCTGATCTCCATTAACCACATGATGGAGACTGTTCACCTTTCCTAGCTTTGCATTTGCTCCCTCTCGATTCACCTTGATGTCATGCAAAAAAAAAAAAAAAAAAAAGGATTTGTCACCAAGTCTTGTCATGATAAGCTCATCGCATTGAACACTCAACAAAGTACTCTTTCTTTCACACCACCGTAGGCTTCAAAGGGAAGAGTTGATTGATGTGACAATCTTGATTTGGTACTGTTGATCTTCTTTTCGAAACAGTAAAAAGAAGATGATCCAGACCAAACACCTGTGATGATGGTTTTGGGAGATGACTACCAGTGTAGGAGTGTTTGTTCTTGTTTTGGCTTCATTTGATCAATTCACTGACTCTTGGATCTCCTCATGGTGGGACTCATGTCTGGATCATATGTGTGATCTAATCAATATAAATGTGTTATGTATATATAATGAGAAATATTAATGTTAATCTATGGAGCTCTGGGATAACACGAAGGTGTTCGTATATTATTCATTGAGCGTGAATCCGTTTTTAGAATCCTTAGGTGAGTGCATACTAGCTTATAAAAACCATAGTGCATGCACCTACCTCTCTATTGAGGTGAGCTAGTCGACCTAAATATATTGTGCATATATATCGAAAAACATCAATAAGGTTCTAAGTTAATGTAAATGATAATATCAACATATTAAGTACGTATAATATCCATTGTGCCTACACTCGTCTTTCCAATCCTTTGTGTGAGCGATTGCTAGCTTACAAAAGTTCTTTACGCCAAGACAAAATTTGGATTGCTTAATTGGGCTATTATTCTCTATTTTATGGAAGGTTTTATCTTCCTTTTTTGTTTATTTGTAGGTATTGGCTAATTATTGGTTGGATGTTGCAGGGCTTAAGGAAAACCAATTTGAAGTCTGGCTTGTAGGTATTTCTTATTTGGACCATAAATAGGTCCGTTTGGCTTGAGGCTCAGTTCGTCTGGGATGAACCACACCGAGTCAAGATGTTGAATCTATGCCTCCTCTTTAGCTACCCTAAATCTTCAACTGCGCAGGACCAATTCCTTCTTAGCTATGAATTCTCTGCAAATATATGTTTTTGTTTTTTCTTGCAAGGGAGATCAAAACATTGGATTCACACAACTCTATTGTTTCCTAGACATACAATTCCCACCGAATAAATAATTTTCTTTTGTGAGAAAAAACCATACTCGTTGGGGATTATTTATTTTTTTAATATAATTTTAGGACACTACTTGTTAGTGAACAAAAGTACCGTGGCTGATGAGTCAGCACGGTTAGGTTCGTGGGCCGATGTCAGAAGCTCCCTGAGGGGTGAGTGGGATGATTAGGTGGACCGGGCACTCGCGGCGGGGTGCTGATCAGCGTTCCTTGGTGTGTTGATCCGGGCGCTGTGTATGCCGAGCTGTGTCTCTCCTTCTTCAGGGTGGTTGGCAGCTCGTCTTCGTGAGGTGGCCGCGCCCTCGGGAAGGGGTGCTGGTTGGCGTTGGTCGAGATCCGGGCCGGTTGGCTATTCTCCTTCGTGCACTGGATAGCGATTCTCGGGTGGTTGGCAGCTCGCCTTCGTGAGATGGCCGTGTTTTCCTACAAAAATGGCCCTCATCGAGATCACTCGACGAGGCCCCTCCGACGAGCAAGTCAGTTGAGTTATCAATTGATTTTTGTCTTTCTCTGGCCAGATGCTAACCAGAGGTCTTTATATTATTGTACGCGGGTCGGTCGTATGCAGGTTGGCGTGGTGGATATGCCGAGCAGTGCCTTAGTACGGATTCTGACTTAGCGTGTCTTGGGGGTGACGTCGTCTCGGGGTTCTCGAGGCCGAGCAGTGCATAAATACGGATTCTGACTTGGCGTGTCTTGGGGGCCAAAATATGTCGTATCACTTCTCCCCCCCTTCCAAGGCGTGTCGTGGGGTCCTTGAAGGGCCGAGAGGCATGCCTGGGTCCGAATGATGCGATTGTATTGGCTGCTCGTGTGGGGAAGCTAGATTGACTCGTCGGGGGGCGATTTAGAGGGGTGGTGCCCCGTGATTCGGGCAGGACTGACCCTGCTGATTGAACGGTAGGGGCCTATCGAGGTGAAACCGAAGCGTCAAAACCGGCGAGGCGAGACCTACACGACGAAGCTAAATTATCTCGTCGGGGGGCGATTTAGAGGGACGGTGCCCCGCGATTCGGGTATAACTGACCATGCTGATCGAACAATAGGGGCCTGTCGAGGCGAAACCGAAGCATCGAAGCCGACGAGGTGAGACCTACGTGGCGAAGCTGGATTGACTCGTCGGGGGGCGATTTAGAGGGGCGGTGCCCCGCGATTCGGGTAGGACTGACCCTGTTAATCGAACGGTAGGGGCCTGTCAAGGCGAAACCGAAGCTAGATTGACTCGTTGGGGGGTGATTTAGAGGGGTGGCACCCTGTGCTACAGGTAGGATTGACTCTGCTGATCGGGAGGCAAGGGCCTGACGAGGCAAAACCGATGTGTCGAAACCGACGTGGTGAAACCGATGAGGCGAAATCGACATGTCGTAGGTCGGGTTTGGCATGACTCAGAGTTACGACTGCCGAGTTTGCAAGTCGGCGAGCGAGCCGGGGCGGCTCGGTTAGAGACTTGACGGGCTGCAGGTTGGGGGTCAACGTGGAGCGACTTGGATTTAACGGACTAGGTCGGTGATTTGGGCGCTGGATCGACCGAGATGTGACTCGAGCATAAGATTAGCCGCGAGGTGTGGCTCGGGCGTTGGATCGGTCGAGATGTGTGGTTCGGGTGTTTGGACTGGCCGAGATGCATGGCTCGGATGCTGGATTTGGCCGAGATGCGACTCGGACACTTGATTTGGCCGAGGTGCGACTTGGGCATTGAATTTGGCTAGGATGCGACTTGGACGCTTGATTTGGCCGAGATGCGACTCGGGTGTTGGATTGGCCGAGATGCGTGGCTCAGACGTTGAATTTGGCAAAGATGCGACTCGGGCGTTGGATTTGGCCGAGATGCGACTTGGGCATTGGATTTGGCCGAGATGCGACTCGGACACTTGATTTGGCCGAGGTGCGACTTGGGCATTGAATTTGGCTAGGATGCGACTTGGACGCTTGATTTGGCCGAGATGCGACTCGGGTGTTGGATTGGCCGAGATGCATGGCTCGGATGCTGGATTTGGCCGAGATGCGACTCGGGCGTTGGATTTGGCTGAGATGTGATACGGATGCTTGATTTGGCCGAGATACAACTCGGTTTGAAGGTTGGGCCTATGGGTCGAGTGACTGAGTCTGGGCTCAGATTTTGGTGCCGGCGGGTCGTTAATCGGGAGTGCTATGGAGCGACCCGGGCATGGAATCGAATATGGGGGCCAAGCGGTTGAGCTCGGTTCCGGATTCGGTGATGGCGGGTCATCAATCGAGGGAGATCTGGAGCGACCTAGGTAGGGAATCAAATCTGGGGGCCGAGTGGTTGAGCTAGGTTCCGAATTGATCTTGGGGGTCAAGCAATTTGAGCTCGGTTCCGGATTCGGTGATGGCGGGTCATCAATCGAGGGAGATCTGGAGCGACCTAGGTAGGGAATCAAATCTGGGGGCCGAGTGGTTGAGCTAGGTTCCGAATTGATCTTGGGGGTCAAGCAATTTGAGCTCGGTTCCGGATTCGGTGATGGCGGGTCATCAATCGAGGGAGATCTGGAGCGACCTAGGTAGGGAATCAAATCTGGGGGCCGAGTGGTTGAGCTAGGTTCCGAATTGATCTTGGGGGCCAAGCAGATTGAGCTCGGTTCTGGATTGATTTAGGGGGGCGAGTGATTAAGCTTGGTTCCAAACCTAGGGGCCGAGTTAATTAAGCTTGGTTCCGAACCTGGGAGTCGACGAGCCTCAGGTCGGGAACCGATCTGGCGAACCTGTGGACCTCTTGTCGTGAGTGGCTTTTCGGCGAGAGATTTTGGATGACGAGGCATCTTTCGATGGGTCCCCTGGGACGTGGAGTCGCTATTCGGGGTTCCTTGAGATAGCGCCCGAGGTGACCTTATTGGATCAAGTCCTCGATTTGATTCTGGAGGTCACGGCAATCTTCCGTGTCGTGGCCGTAGTCCCGATGGAACGTGCTCAGAGGGAGAAGCCGGGGCCTCAGGAGCAGTAGCTCTTGTCAGTCGGGCCTCTGGCGGGGTTGCACCAGGGGTGCTGAGGTCATTCCCCGGGATTGCTCCGCCCTTGGCCTCTTGTTGTCCCTGCGCTTTCCCGCCACCAAAACTTCGGTGACGATGTACTGGCTGGCACGCTAGAGCATCTCGGGGATGGTTACTAGCGGCTTCTAATCAATGACCAAAAGAACATTGAAGGTGGCTTCAAGCCCATCAGAAATGCCTCCATGATTAAAGAGGGGTGAGCATTCAGGAATCCCCGGATTTCAGTGGCGAAACGTGCCACAAACTAAGAGAGTGACTCGTCTTCATGCTGAGATAACACAAGCAAGGTGGCAATGGAAGGCCTAGGTCGCGCGCTAGCGAGGAAGTTCTGCTCGAACTCCCCGGCAAGTTGGTCGAAGGATGAGACTGAGGATTAGCGTAGCCGGCTGAACCATGTTCGTGCCGATCCCCTTAGGGTGGTTGGAAATGCCCGACACATCAACGCATCGGAGGTGCCGTAGAGGGCCATATGGGCCCGGAATATTGAGACATGCTCTATGGGATCAGAGCTGCCGTCATATGTCTCTAGTGTCGGCAGGCTGAAGTTGAGGGGTACTGGCTTGTCTTGTACTTCTTGAGTGAAAGGGACTTGCCCTAACCGCCTTCGCTGGACTTGCTCCACGATTTTCGGAGCTCGCGCTGGAACACGTCCAAGCGTTGGTTGACCCGAGATAGTTGGGCTCTAAGCGAGTCGTCCGTCGAGTCGGACAATATGGTGTCAGGGTTGGAGCGGGGCGGTGTGATTCGGCAGGGTGCGGGCATGCTTTGCTCGAGCGGACCTCTCGGGTCCGTCGTTTGGTCTCGGGCTTCTG
This sequence comes from Musa itinerans, assembly GCA_001649415.1. NCBI lineage: Eukaryota > Viridiplantae > Streptophyta > Magnoliopsida > Zingiberales > Musaceae > Musa > Musa itinerans. The sequence continues at coordinate 753,589 of LVTN01000001.1, forward strand.
CTGTCCCGACCTGAGGAATGATCGGAGCGAGCGTCTGCATCATGCCCACCATGGCCCACACTTGCTTGGTCAGGCTAAGGAACGCCTCGGGTGTCACGACCGAGGGCCCTATGGTGAGCCCCGGGGGCGACAACCCTGGGTTCGTTGAACAAGCGCCAGTAGCGATCTAACGTCGAAGCTGGGATCCCCCCATATCCGGGGGCGGGGAGGGCCTGACCTTCTAGTTCGATGGAAGGGCGGTCGGTCGGTGGTTCTCTCCCGGGGAGAGCTCCTGCCATATGCTCCTACGACATGGGCCCTTCCTCTAGCACCAAAATGTTAGTGAACAAAAGTACCGTGGCTGATGAGTCAGCACGGTTAGGTTCGTGGGCCAATATCAGGAGCTCCCTGGGGGGTGAGCAGGATGATGAGGTAGACCGGGCACTCGCAGCGGGGTGTTGATCAGCGTTCCTTGGTGTGCTGATCCGGGCGCTATGTATGCCAAGCTGTGTCTCTCCTTCTTCGGGGTGGTTGGCAGCTCGTCTTCGTGAGGTGGTCGCGCCCTCGGGAAGGGGTGCTGGTTGGCGTTGGTCGGGATTCGGGTTGGTTGGCTGTTCTCCTTCGTGCACTGGATGGCGATTCCCAGGTGGTTGGCAGCTCGCCTTTGTGAGGTGGTCGCATTTTCCTGCAAAAATGGCCCTCGTCGGGATCACCTGACGATGCCCCTCCGACGAGCAAGTCAGTCGAGTGATCAATTGATTTCTGCCTCTCTCTGGCCAGATATTGGCCAGAGGTATTTATATTACTATATGTGGGTCGGTCGTACGCAGGTTGGCATGGTGGACGTGTCGAGCAGTGTGGATTCTGACTTGGCGTGTCTTGGGGGCGGCGTCGTCTCGGGGTTCTCGAGGTCGAGCAATACCTTAGTACGGAGTCTGACTTGACATGTCTTGGGGGCTAAAATATGCCGTATCACTGTTGTTGTGAAAAGTTTAGGCAATTGGTTTGTGGTAGAGTAACAATTCTTTTAACCCATATTTCATTGTTTGATGATCCATGCGCAACTGCATGCCAAAATTGAATGTCGTGTGATACGGTTCAAATTATCACCGTAGTCCAGTATGGTGACAATACCATTATTTTTAGTTCAAGCTTTTAGAACTTTGCATGCCATGTTCATCAATCAATTTAACAAAGATTAATTGATATGAGGTGCTAATAGTCATCTTATGGCTCATCAAAAATTGATAAGCTTGTTTGGTTGTACAAATTATGATTTACTGTTATATCATTCATATCATATTATATATGATGATCATAATTTCAACTATGTCCATGATAAATAATTTTAAAGCAACGAAAGCAATCGATTAAACATCATGACGAGATGGTATGATAAACCTAGCAAACATAAGTAGGAAGAGTACTTAGATCGTGACCTAAGAAAGATAAATAAGAAGTCTCTTAGTATAATCTGCTCGAAAATGATTAGTCTATTTATAAACTACAAATTCAGCTTTTATTATTGATAATATAATAAGTGATTATTTTATATTTTTTATTAAAAAATTACCCATTTGACTAATATAAATATAAATCTTGAAGTAGATTTTCTATTATCGAGATGATTTATAAAATTAACATGATCTTGAAGTAGATATCTTATCACTTTTTTTACAGCTTTTCAATATTTCATTTTTATATTACTTTCATATTTACCCAACATTCCAATAGTAAAATTAATATATTGTCTCGTGTGTGTTTGGACAAATATGAGCTTGAGCATATAATAGACTTTGAACTATATGAGAATATCTTTCGTTTGATTCATTTACAAGTCATTTTTAGAATATTAACTTTAACCAAAATTTTCATCTCTGGTAATAGATATATTATTAACTGAACAAAGTTGCATACTAAATTTCTCTAAGATTTGGTCAATATACTCTTTCTAAAATAGTCTTAGTAATGATTAAGATTTATCCATAAATATCTCAATATCAATAATATAAACTCTCATTCATATTAATAGTCTTAAAATTCTTAATGAGAGATATCTTAGATTTGTACAATAAACTAAAATTACTATTGATAAGTAAAATATCATCAACATATAATACTAATATAATAAATTTACTTTCACTGATCTTTAGATATATATATTGATCAATAGATTTTTTTTAAATTTTAAAAAATTAATAGTAATATGAAACTTTATATACAAGCTTATTTAAGCTATAAATATATTTTCTTAGTTTATAAGTTTAACTTTCCTTTCTTTTCTCTACGAATCCTTTATGATGTCTCATCTTCATCTCTATTTAGAAATATTATTTTTGTATACATACAATATTATAGGGAAATCTTGAGGGCGACATCACATGCGCAACAGAAGAACATAAAACAAAATCCTCAATTTCCCAAAGATATGTTCGTCGTCGTGTGAAGATTGGTATGTAAAATCTGCAAAATAGAAAACTGTGCATATTAAAGACTACGTTACCTAAGGAGATCGTATATCCCTGAATCCCTGCATATCTCTAGGAGAGGGTAAAAGAGGTCAAGCATCATCCTCTCTAACGGTGATCCACATAGTAGAGCTACGACGACGCTCCTCAAAACTCCAGGCCTGCCCTGAGGAGGAGAATGAGAGGAAATAAGAGAAGGCAACCAAAAAGACTCTAACCTATGAACCATTAGTTCTCTCCTATATATAGAGGTCTCTTGTCAACTTAATCCTAATGGATCCTGCCCTATTGGGTATTGGATCTTCATCCAACTATCTAAGCCTATTAGATTAGTGGATCTCTATCAAATAATCTCTCATGGGCTCTTATTGGATCTCCTCCATAGGATCCAATAATTCAAGAGCCTATTGAATATCCAATAAGATAGGGGCTCCAACATATATATTATATTCGAACCTCTACTCATCGCAACGCTTACCATATGTGTATGACACTCTGAGCCCAATATCGAGCTGACCATGAGTCATACATGCCATAACTCTTTCTAGCTCAGTGAATTATTATCTTTATAATAATTCACTCGACTCATCGATTGCGGACGTACTAGGTCACTACGCCGCAGTCTATATACAATATAGGAGAATCCAATCTATTGGACCTGTCTATCCTCATTTACTGTATACCTATAGTCCCTTATTCATATAATATTCCAGAGTCCGTATACCAAGCATGGTGCTATTAGATCCATACAATTTCTTCTCAAGTCTCGCTCTAATCAGATTCTCTCGAGGAACTCTTTCTCTCTAAATTTGAATGACTATGGCCAGGGATTTGTCTAAGAAAAAACACATAAGATATTTCTTTCATGACACAAAGAGCGGATGATCCTCTATCAACACTCAATAGTTCTCGTAAGATTTGCTACTACTCTCGATGATCGGCTGTGCTAGATTTGAAACCTCCAGACATATAAGTTTGGTATTAAAGAGTGGAGTACTCATACAGGACATCATTGGGGTCTCAAGTCTAATAATAAGATACACCACTAAGACTATGGAATCACTGTTTGACAATAAGGCATCATCAACCATCCAACATTCCATAAGCGGATCAATCGATTAACTCATTCTCTAATGAGCACATATACTATATCCCTGGTGTCCCCACACAAGGAGCTATGACCAGCTGCATCTATCATATGGACGGATATACAACATATCAGTCTATCTGGTTATCTCGATGTCCCTCTCGAGTAACTTATGACCGAGATTATTTATGGTATGTGTTTAAAGGTGAATCGATTTCATTATCATGATCTCATTATAATCTGATTCTCATTGCACAAATCCATGAACATCATAATATATTCAAGTGTATATGCAATAATCAATATAAAGTGATAAAATGTCAAAAATATAATAAGCAAAAAGATTACGTGTCAAGTCACACGTGCCATCACCACGTGATTGGCTTGCAAGACATCTATGACTAGCAAATATAACTCAAGATATAACGAGTTACTAATGTTATAATAATCCTCAATTAATCATTTATAGAAACTAGAAAAAAGGTCCCATTATAATCAATATTTTCTTTTTAAGAAAACTCTTTCGTTATAAGTATAACTTTATATCATTCAATATTTTCTTTAGAGTCATATTTTACCATAAAAACCTATTTATAGTTGACTCTTTTATAGTTATTAGATAATTTAATGAGTTTCCAAACTCTATTTTGGTGACTTACTAGCAACCCCATTTAAGAGTACAAAGAAATAATCATGTCAATATGAGTGTGATTTCATCCTTTAGCAATGTCATTTTGTTATGATACACTTGATAAAATATATTGAGTACAAATATCTCATTTTTTTTTATGAACATAGCAAAAGTGTTAGGATTCTGACCTAACTTATCATAAGATTCATTACTCTAATAATTTTAATTTTTTTCTCTAATTGTCTTTTGACTTCATTTATTATGCCTCAAGAGCATCAATAACCTTAGGCTTTTCACATGTAGGCATATCTTGATAAGTCATTTATAAATATGATAAAGTATTTTTCTTTATTAAAATAAAAAATATGAAGTGGTTCACATATATCAGTATGAATAATTTCAAGAAATTATTTACTTCTTATGATATTTTTTTTATATATTTAGTTTACTTTTATTTAATGCAACATATGCAAGCATCAAAATTAATAAAGTCTAAACTTTTTAAAATATTATTCTTCACTAATCTTTTGATTCTTTCATTGGAGATATGCTTCGAATATCTATATCACATGATAGAAGATTTTCTATTATTGAAACTATATTTTAATCCAATATTTGATTACAGAGTCACCAATATCTTTGCAAATTTAAGATTCAAATTAATTTTATCAAAACTATCACATAGAATTTCAAAATTAACTTTTATAAAATCATAATATATACTAAGTTTATCATCATCAAGAGAAAGATAATATTATAACTCATTAATTTTGGACAGAAAAACTAAATTTCTAAAAATAGTAGGAATATAGTATATATTAATAAGATCCATGACTCGTCTTTTAAGCATAGACAATAACTTCACACTATTATACTTTTGCTTTGAGATAATTCCTCAAAACGATGAATCTTTCAAAAAAAAAAATTTCGGGTTGAATGAAATCCATATATATTATTGACAACATGAGTTTAAGTACTGTTATCAATTCACCTAATATTAGAAGGAACCTTTGCAATATCTGATTTGAAACATATAAATATCAAGTTTATACTTTTTTTTCGAACAAGTCTTATATTTAAAACAGTCATTCACATGTTCGTTCTTGTCATAGAAGTAATTTAGCATGAAGACTCTTTTTTCATTAGTCTACTTAGCATTTTCAAACCCAACAAATTTATTTAGTGGATAGTGTTTTAATCTTTTTTTCTTAATACCATCTTCTTGCATATCAGCCAAAACATTTTAAGAATTTTCTTATCTTAACTTTAATTCTTCTTAAACATATATGATAGTTAGCTTATTCATGTCTCATTTATCCTATTTATGTTATAGTAAATCTTAAACAAGTCAAATTGAGGAGAAAGAGAAATAAAAATAAACTACACAAGGAATGGCTCCTCCACATTAATATCTAATGCTTTATGTTTTATAGTCTTATCAGTCATATTAAAGATATGATAATAACTCTCTCAAGTGTCATCATTGTAATCAATTCTTTCGTTAATATGACAAACAATAACTTATCAGTAAATTTAAATTTATTTTCAATAGCTCTTAGATATACAAGTGTGCTAGTTGCAAGTGATAATAAAGTCTTAATATATTTACAATTGTAATTCTTATAAATATTAGAGTGAACCTATTAGATTTTTTTCAAGTATTTATTTCATTAGTTTGTTTTACAGTACTTTTATTATTCAAATCTACATACCTTTTAACAAGTATTACGAATTCAAGATCTAATACATTTTGGTGTGAACTACACATGTCCTAACTATTCTAATAATTTGAACTAGAAAGTATAGGGATACTAAAAGCATGAGAATGCATAAAAGAAAGTATCACTGTAAAATATAAAATAAACTACATATGTTGTAGACATATGGCATGAGAATGCTTATGTTCAAGATTATGCAACATCCTATGTCTACAACATCATGGATGTGCGAGTAAACTTGATCACCTGCAAGCAAGTGACAGGTGATAAGGGTAGATAGAATAAGCAATTAGATTGACCACCCTTCATAAGCGAAGGGTGATAACACAAATAGTTTTAAACTTTTAAAATCGAAGGTATTTAATTTCAAATACCTTAGATCGTAATCATACTATTATGTGAAATAAATTTAATGCAAGAATATGAAATCAAATAACAATATATCAAAATTAGGATGCGTATATTTCGATGTCATTCAGAATATTTTCATTTGATTTGTAGAACGCACTTTGTAATTTGATTTTGAACGCAACAACACTAATATGCTAGAGAACTAGACTTTTTTTTTTCTCTCTCTCTCTTTCATAGGACCACTATGAGTGATAAAATAGAGACTAAATGGAGATCTTATCATGTCGTATTGTATCGTGTTTAATCCCTAGAAGGTCTTGTCTATTTATAGACGACAACAAAGAGTCTAGGATAAATGATTAAAAAAGTCCCTCTAATTAAGGTCATTTGACAAAATCTTATCATAAGTAAATTTCCTTTTTATTAACGATAACTATAATCAAAATGCAATAAAAATGATAATATATCTTATTCAATTAAACAAGATTCATACTCTAACATTAGTATGATTATTTTTATATATGAATGTGAAATATCAATCAAATATGCATGAATCTGTAAACCTTTTGTTCATATGCAAGATATGATTTTTTTTATTATTATGAGAAAAATATTGGATGCAAATCTGACATAGATGCAAACATTTATGTAAAGAAACACATGATTTATGATTGTTTTTATATGTTAACGTGAGCTATCAGTCATTTATTCATGAATCTGTTAGTTGTTTGATCCTTAGAGAGAAGCCAGATATGCAATTTATGATTATTATGAGACAATAATGGATGCAAATCTGACAGAGACACAAGCACTTGTGTGAAGAAACACATGATTTATTCGAATAAAATACAGCAAACATGGCAAAGACCAAAAGAAAACTCAGTGCAGATCAACGAGGTAAAACCCTAAGCAGATCGAAGGGGTTCTCCATTGCAAAACACCATTGGAGATCTCATATTTTGCTGGACGACATACTGTAGCACCAAGTACATTTGAACTGATAAAAAGCATGGCGTTAACAGATGCAAGAAAGCAATGGAAACATACACGAATGGCAGAAGAACTGCACCAGAAGTGGATTAAGCGGACACGGTCATCGGAGGTTTAACATGAGGAGCAGGAAGAAACATGTAGCCAAAGACAACTTGCCCACATCTTCTTTCTCCAGTTTACTTCGCTGCAGAAACAATGGCAGATACTGAGCAATGTCGGCAAGTCATCCTTGGCTGCAGGCATACTTCCTGATCCTGATGTCAAGCCACAGATGAGAAGGGATCAGATCACAGCTGAGCTCGAAGCCTACTAAGTAGAAGAAGATGCAAGTACGATTTCGGCGAAAGGAAGATGTTTATGCTGCTTATATAGAGCAATTTGAAGGGATTTAGATGCTTCATATTTTATGGATTATCTCCAATCGAGGTGATGAGGACAGCTCCTGGAAGGATCTAGTTGTGGTCCAGTAGAACGAGGAGCAAGTGGTAAGGTCTCACTATCTCTCTACACCATTCAAACAATGCACTGTCCACTTCCCCATTACCAGCTGAGAAGATTAGCCAGAAACTTGTTACCATGAAGATTTTATCCACAGATTGTCATAGAAGAAACACTAGTCAGATTAGATTGGATTTTCCAACAGATCATTTAACGTGCTCGAATCATCAAAAGAAGGAAGAAAGACAGGTAGAATAAATGCATATGATGGCATTTATAGCATAATGTGATATAAATCCTGTAGGTGTTGTGACTATATTCTTCTGACTACCTCATAAATACAAAACCAGGCATCTGTAAATGCACATGGAGGAGGCAGAGGAGTCATCTCAGTGGGATTATGATGGACATAGATTTATTAAAATATCATGATGAAATCAAGGGAAAAGATTTGACTTGTCAAACAATGATTTTTCTATTGAATTGGCTCCCATTTGATTCCTTTTTCTTCTTTATCATTGTCGAGGAAAAGTTGCCAAAAGGATCTAAAGAGATCACCTCTCTTTTGATGTCACAGGTTGTCATTTTCCCCAAGTATCATCCATTTGAAGCTTCATGTCAATGGCTACGGCAACCACAGCTGCCCTCCCAGGACCTTCTTTAGGGTTCAATCAATGTTCTCACCTTATCCTCAAGTGGAGTCTCACGGTGGCAAGAGAAGTGTGCAAGTAGATTGAGAGGAGACCATTCGTAAGAGTCTTGTTTTCTCTATAATTATACTTTTTTTTCATTCAAGTATTGCAGAACATGCATACTAAATAAAACAAATTTAATGGATGAAAAGCTCAAGAGAAGTCATCTTTGGGTGATCCTGGACACTTAAAGCCATGAAAGAAGTATCCATCCATCATTTTAGTGGTTCTATTAATCAAGGGAGCAAGTGATGCAAGTGGGGAGGTCTTCCTTTATTATAATGCAACTTGATGATGGATAACATTTTGCATGTGAAGAAGTGAGAACAACTCTAGGACTTCTCACTGTCTGCACACAAAAAGAAGCACCTTTGAGCCCTTTCATGGGGAGGGGAGGTGCAGGACCCATGGATCTCACCTGGCAGCCAATAAAGTAATCAGTAGCAACAAATGAATTCCTTGGAAAGATGAAACCAAGTGGGCCTGAGGAATTGAGATCCAGAGACATCTCTAGTAACACAACTTAGTGACAGAAATGAGATGAACTAGAAACATAGCAGTTAGAAATACTAGTTCTTTTGGGGATTTGGAGGAAGCTGGAAAATGATGGCATAATATGTCACTAAAGGAACTTTTACTAGTAAAAGAGAAGACCTAAATAGAAAAACATAGCTAGATTGTCTCACAAGATTGGAATTTCACAGGTGCCATGTGCCATATTATTAAAAAGTTAAAAACTAATTATGGTTAAAATATAGACAAGGAAAGCTTTTCTGTTCTCAGAATTTAAATCAGATAATATCAAACATTGAACATGACAATAAGTAATAGTAGTAGTAGATTAATTAGTTTTAGGAGATATTGACAAGAAAAACTGTACAATTGTCATCCCCATCTATGAATAAGAACATGAATGATCTATCTTATGATAAAATATTTCTTTCAATGCAATTCAAGGGAGCTGAATTAGCACCCTACATAAAAACTATTGTTGGCATGACTAAGATTCAATGTGAGGATATCACTTGGGGATCTTGAGATTCATGAATTGAGTCAAGTGCCTGTTTCTGAACAAAATGCTGGGAGACACAAACTGCTAGATAGAAACAAATTAATAATTCTCATGCCAAGAGCCAAAGGAAACGGCACTTTGGTTTTGACATGAAGCCTTCCTTCCCCAGAAGATGGATAACACTGTTTTGGTGGAGATATTATAGTATAAAATGCATGGTAAGAAAAAGCTACACATGTCACAGTCATATATATCTGGTTGTGCATAGCAATTGAAAGCCTGGATATCTGTAAAACCAATGAAGTAAAAGAATAACTTACAATTAGCTCTTTTGAGTAAGAACTAAGACTGTTAGAGAAGGGTATCAGGACCTGCATGTGCCCAATCCCTGGAAACTTTTCATAAGAAGAATGCACTTTGTAGGTATCAACGAACAATGTAAACAATTGCATCCATAACCTCAACAGAGGCAAAAACAGTTCCACCAAGTATAAAGTCTGTTTTCTATTGATTGTAAACATTTTTTTTTTTGCTTAAATATCACAAAATCAATTGGTTACAGAGCTCCAACCATTTGGCCGATTGTATAAGGGTGATTAAATCTCAAGCTGAGGATTATATGTGATTTAAGTCTTGCAGAATGTACAAAAACTAGTTGTACAGAAAATTTAACATAAAAAAGGAACCACTGAAAAATACCAATTTACAACTGCATATTTGATTTTTTTTTTTTTTTTGTAACAATTCCCTAGTCACAATTTTCTGCAACAAAAACGACCAACCACATGTTTCTTTTTCTTTTTTTTTAGAATTTTAAGTGATTTCTTTTGGCCAGTGGGATTTTTCTCAGCTTGATTACACAAAACAAAAGAAAAGAAACACTTTAGGCACCAACAGGAATTACCTTCTCGATCAGTTTATAGCCACCTGACAAAAAATTCCCAACTACGTCCAGGTAATTAGATCATTCCTAACGTCAAATGTCAAACAGTGTTCAAACAGCTCTTCGTTTTCCTATCCACTAAATATACAGCATAATGATCAAATCTCAAAGCAAAATGTTGACACATTCCACGACAGCAGTCAAATATAAACTAAGCAAGCAATAGACAACAACAAAGTAAAGAATATAACTAGTATAAAAACCTCCAATCAAGAAACAGTACAGAATAAAACGATCAACTGGTAAAAACACCAAAATTTATCTTCAAGAATATCAAGTTATTTCTAGAAGCTGCGGCTGTCATGAAAAATGTTCAAAAGTAGGCAGACCTAAACTATTAAGAAAGTTAAAAACCACAATGAATCCTGAAAATAGTGCATAAAATTGTTTTTTTACTTGAGTACACAAGAGACATATCACAGCAGCCAGAATGCCGTTCATCGCTTCCCACCACCTCCACCAAGCTTAGGGCCTTTAGGAGCCCTTGCCATGCTGCCCTTCGTCTGTGTACTCTTCTGACCTTTAGCCACTATCTCAGCCTTCTTAGCTTTCTTTTCATCCTTGGTTTTCTTAATTCGTTCTTTGATCTCTCTGAAGATATAAAAAGTAAACCAAATTTCAGTTCCTTTCTAGGAATGCAACAGAACAATCTTCTCAACGATCCCACATAAAAGGACATTCACTGAAGGATGCTAATGAACTACTAAGTCACTTAACAATTAGTATTATTAACTGAGATGATCACAGATAAGCTTTCCTACAAGCCTTAATCAAATGCATTTGGGCCTTAAGACTATATTACAGAGAAGATACAAGTGATAGGTTGAGTGTGTTTTCAATAGTCAGCACCCCAAAGAAAGATAGTCATTAAAGTATCAAATACCCCTATGGGTAGCAATTATAGGTTGAACATTCTGGAAAACTTATTGAAACATTTTAAAGTAGTCGGGTAGGATAGTGGAGATTAGTTGTGCTTTTTTTTTTTAATTAGTCATGCTACTCAACATGAATGCCTGTGAATTGAGAGCTTTACCGCAAAGCAGATTCTCTAGCAGCATCACGAACTTCAGGCTTCTCTGTTCGCTTTTTCTGAATGACTTCCAAAGTAGCACCAACAATCGACCTTGAATAAGGCTTCTTTGTAGTACGGCGTCTCTTCTTTACAGCTTCAGCATGAATATCCTAGACAAGGATTTCACAAACACCAAAGGGTACATTTCAATGATAACAGATGTAAACAATCATTCTTAAAAAGCTAAACCAAACTGGATAACAAATAAGCACACACGGCAACTAGTGAATTACCACTGACAAATGAATTTTGCACCAGAAATAAACGAGCTTTGCATTTAAATAGTCATTCACATAAATAAGTCTGATAGACTCTAGATTAGCCAATTAAACTACTTGCTTCCTTTACCCCAAGAAAAAGGACTCAATTTGTGGCAATGACAGATATATCCTACAGCAACAAAACAAGTGAAAGCTAATCAGCATTGTTTAACCATGTCGGTGTCATAGAGAAAGCAAACTTGTGCCAGAGCCATGAAAGCAACTTAAGATCGGGCAAAAAGATAAGCTCTTATTGTCAAGTAGCAATCAATGAAAATCTCTCCTGTCCAAGTTCTTCTATTTGTATACTTCATGAAGCATGCATAGATCCTCAATAGACTAAGGACATTATATGTATATAAGACTTTGTCCAAGGAAAATAACTCTTGACCTCATTTTCCCAGATAAGAAAAAATCAGCTTATAATAATATACCTTCTTATGCTGCTTTCTGTACATTGCTGTCCAGGTAAGCTTTGCAGGCTTCAATCGATTGTGAAAGTAGCGTTTACATTTTGAATTGGCAAACAGGAAAACCTGAAAGATAAGAGTAGCATAATGATGTAACAAGTACATCCACATTAAAAGACAAAAAGAAACTCAAAGACTTCCAAATATTACCTGGGAGTCAGATCGAACAAATCTGATGCCTTTCCCTGGATATATCTTTGCACCACTAAAACGACAAAGCTCGGTCCTATAATCCAAACGACACTATTAACTTATGAAAACCCACCAACTAGTTATAAAACATTCCTAATCCACTATCATAGACAGTCATGTCAAGGGAATTAGTTTTTGTATCCTTGCATTGCTGATGCAACATTGACAATATATATATATGTATATATGTACATATATATATATATAAATATATATAGATATACATATATATAAGTATATATATACATATATAAATATATATATATACATATATATATATATACACATATATATATATACACATATATATATATACACATATATATATATATACATATATATATTGTAGGTTTTGATTTGGTCAATAAATAATTAATGCATGACAAATAAACTAAACATAATTGAAGAAAAGTAGGACACTTCCGAAGAGCTTAGGTACTAGAACCCGAGGCTTGCACCAAGATACAGAATAAGACAAGTCCACTTTTGACCAAATACATTTACTATACTGAAAAGAGACATACTTAGAGTAGATCCCTTGTAAAAGTGCAAGGAATGTGAAAAGGAGGGCAGTCAAATATGGCTAAGAGTCAAATGAAAATTTTGTGGTCAGAAGTTGCCACATATCATAAAGAAAGTGCTAAAAATGGTGATGAACAAAGTAACTTACTTGAGTACCATCTTCTTTGCCTCAAGAAAATTTCAACAGCTTACCTACAAAAGTTTCATATCGCATGATTAAAATAAAGACAGAGCAACATGAGGGAAAAAGAAATTAGAGGGAATGCACCGGAAACACAATGATATTCAACATTTCTATTAGATATTTCAACGAACAGCAATTCTTTAGCTAAATTCAAGTCCACTGAGCAATTATCTTTTATTACATTTGACACCCAAACAAACAATTACAGTATTATAAGAAAATGAATAAAACTTTGCAGCCTAAACTGGAAAAAATAATAAAAGTTCAATGCTGGATCCACCAAAGAAAATAAAATATTTCATTCACTACAGTAAGCAAAAAACAATTTGCTCTATTTTTCACACAAAAAGACACGTAAAAAACTCAGAAGGGTTAAGTGAAGGGTCTTGCTCATTACGACCTTTAAAGTTACGATGTCCCTATATATAAAGAAGCCAGAATAATTACTCAAGTACAGAACAGATAAAATTGTTGAAATCGAAATGTTCATAGAAACTACGATTAGTAAACAACCACATCACTTCTTGCTAATAAGATGTAAGATTCTCATCCAGCAGACAAAGAACCGCAACAAACGCGAACCACAAACAATGTCGAGTCCGCCTACATAGCATGCATTACAAGGACAAGATTTAGGACAAATATGCAGGATGAATCAAACATTTTCCGATTAACGTTGTCCATCTCGGTAAAACCAGCATAAATTCTTCAAAAGTTTCCTTCTCTTGAAGAAAAATACACAACTACCTACTCGTTTCTTAATTCAAGTTAGACTCAGAAACCCTAAATCTGAAATCTATTCGCATTTCTGCATGGAACCGAATGTGATCCAACGCATATTGGCATGAGAAACGAACAATTAAGAGCAGATCCAGATCGATAAACAGATCGAACGATGCAAAGAGGAGAACAAGGGGGATCAGCTCCGTCGAGGTTTACGTAACGAAAGAAACCCTAGCCGCCAATCGGGAGGCTCGGAACTCGCCGCTTCATCTTAGGCCGGAGTGGGGTCTTTTAAGGCTTCCAACCAAGGGCTGGGATCTTCTGTACACCAGCGTCTAGTTGATTAAGATGGGACCGTTCATATCCTGAGTACGGATTCCTTTTATAAGCATAATTGGAGGGGATCCGCTCCGTGGGGTCCGTATTTGGAGATGCGTTCGGATGTGAGCAAGAATTGGCTGACGATTGTGATATACAAATTATAATTTATTAACTTATTCAAGGCATTGACATTAATATTTTTAGGAGATAAAAATTATTGGAGGCATAGCCATAAATATTTTTAGGGGATCTGCTCCTTTTTACTATTTATAATTTTATTTTTTTTAATATTTCTAAAATATTTCTCTATAAATAAATATAAATATTCTCAACCTCTTTCTTTTTTTTTCTTATTTTCTTCTCCTTGCGATAGCGAGTGAGTGATGTTGGACGAACATAAATACTCTTATCATCATCTCTTTTTCTTTGAGTGGCGTCGGATAATGGAATGATAGTGAAAAATAAGAATATGATTGATAATTAAGAAATTATAAATAATAAAATTATATTTTATTTTGTTAAGGTTGCCGAGCTTCCATTTTTAGAATAAATCGAAGTCAAACATTTATTCACTTTCGATTTTAGAATAAATTAGCTAACCAAATTATTCAACCCATCTAGAGCTCAATAAGGATCCCATCAAGTGGTTTTATATTAATGTTATAAATAAATCTATTATTATTAAACCTATCATTATTATATAAATTTTGGGTTAAGTTACTTAGAAAATATGTATTAAATAATTCATAAAAATAATTTCTCCATCTTTTTCTTAATTTATTATTAATACTAAATATTTTCTTATCTTTAATGCATTTAACATTAGGTAAGGATGCTCTTTCTTGGAGAGTTTTAAGCGTGATGGATTACTTTAGACCGTATAAAGTTTATGAAATCTATATTAATTTCAAACTTAATGCTTCTATTAACCTATAATTTTTTTAGGCTGAACCCTACAAGAACACAAGATTATTGATATTTTATGGATAGATATGTAAAAATATCGCATGACTTAAATAAAATTAATTATTATATTTATATATTTAATAATATATCGATATAAGATATTTTTTATTTTTTAGTTTCTTCAGAATTTTTTCCATGAAAATTGGCAGCGGAAAGCTCGAACAAGACGACTCACGAGCCCAAGAAAAGTGGGCCGACTTCCGTTAGGCCCAAAACTATATTGGTAAAGTTTCTGAAAAAACGCTTATAATATGTATTTATTTTGAATTAAGGCCGCAGTAACGTTTCTGAAAAGACCCTTATTTATCAATTATTTTAAATGAAGGCCCCCAATCGGCCATTTTCCATACCAGCGAGGTATTTTGCTTAAAGGGCCCTTATTAATGTCTATTTTCCTAACTATGGCCCCCCCATTTTGGTCTTTTACATTAGAGGACTCAAGTGGAACAAAATAAACGTAGGGAGGGCTCTTTAGATAATTGCACATGCCTCTTCCCCACCGCCATAAGACGAGAGAGAAAGAGAGCCCCTGGGGGCGAAGACGGATGATGCCCCAAGCCCAGCAAACGACCTCAGCGGTGGGGGCCCTGGCGGCGCCTCAGGATCCGCTGGAATCTGCGGGAGACGCAACCGCGGAGGCTCCTCCGAAGCAGGTGGCGCTGGCCATGGAGCGGCTGACCCGCGCCGCTCGCGTCATAGCCGACATCCGGCTGGGGGCGGATCGCCTACTCGAGGCGCTTTTCATGGCGGCTGACGCCCGCGACCAATCGAACAGCAAGGCCGTCGAGTTCATCCTCAAGGAGGAGAGCTCCATGCGTCAGCACTTCCAGGATCTCCGGGCGCTCGGTAGCCTCTTCGCTCTTCCCTTTTCCCACCCTCATTCTTATGATTTTTCCGCTTTTACTCGCATCTAGAGTTAGATTTGTCATTTCACTCATCTCATTGCTGATTCTCTCGCTGATTTCTTGAGTTCGAACCAGCAATAAACCAAGAATATAGTTCCAACGAGATTAAAATATGCTGGACTAGGCTTGAATTCTGGTGTTAGATTCTATTGGTACCAATAGTAATTTTTTCTTAATTTATGCACAATGTTTCTTTAGCGTTTCAGAAGGTAGATGCTGATCTTTTGGTACTTTTTATAGATAAATTATCTCTAAGGTTGTTAAACCGATGGAATTTTCTCATGGCATTTTTTTTTGTGGAAAAGATAAAACTATTCATTAGATATCATGAGAATGTAACATACAAGGAGGCAGAAGTGCCCAGTCAAAATTATTTTCCCAGGTGGATACAGCCCCTGAAGTTCGCCCCAACATAGCCAGTTTATGTGCAGAGAAATTATCCTCTCTGCTTATATGTTGAAATCCAATTACAGTAACCTTCGAGGCAATGGCCAAAATATCTTAAAGTAAAGCCCTCAAGTGTCAGGTTATTTGAGTAGAGCCATATATATCAACTTGGTCCACTCAAGAGAGTCAGAACAAATTAAAATCTTCCTCTATCCTTTGCTTCTTGTTCTTCGTAAAGCCTCCAGGATAGCCTGTCCCTTAGCTTGTTGTGGGCTCCCTGCTTCTGCAGGGAGAACATCCAGCAACCAAACATATGCCATTTGTATCTTTTGCTAAATAGCCTGTGCCTGCAGCAAAAAATTTATGAGAGAATGATCCATCACATTCAATTTGAACATTTCATGATTCAATCAAATTATTTCCATTTGTCAAAGTAATAGATTCGGCTCCATTAAATTCTTGTGATTGTTTAATCATATTGGTAGTGACAACTACTAAGTTCCTCCTAAGAGATTCATAATTAGACCGGTGATTTCGATAGTGACAATCATTTCGGTTTATCCATAATTGCCAAAGAGAATTTACTATGATAGCTCTAGAACAGTTTTTTATTTCTTTAGTGGAACCCATATCACCCTCATGCCACTTGCCAAGTTACCATATGTTGAAATCAATGAAATCCACAAAGGAGTTTCGCTTAAATAGATCCCAGTAATTTCTAGCAAATGTGCATTCAATGAATATTTATTTGGGTGATTCAGCTACACATTTGCAGACAGAGCATTGTAAAAGTTGAGACTGAAACATACTAGTTATATAATCGGACCGAAATTTCTCATGGCATGTTAAATCATGAATTGTATCAAAAATTTATTAAAGAGTACTACGAACTTAGGTATTCTAGTTGATCTTGATTTATAAAATCCTAAGTTCTTTATGGTAGTTTTCTTTGAATACCCTAAGAGATTAAAGGCACATGCAGAGCTATGGTCCAACTTAGAGTTCCTTGACCTTAAGGTTGCATCAACCAATATATTTTCTTGGAAATGGCATACAAAGTTAAATGAAATTTTCAGGCCCTTGAGAAATATTTATATACCAGGAATTCTTGGACTGCAGATTAGGGGTTGTTCAACTTTAGGAGATGTTAGCAACTGTAGTATGACACTCCTTTTATTAAATGGATGGCATGACAACAACACAATCATGTTTCCAAGGTTCAATGTGGGGCGACGGTCGTAATGGAGCATTTTTGGCAGTTCTATCTGGAGTTTTGGCAGCTATTTTAAAGATAACGGAAAAGAAAAGGATTGAGAAAGTACAAGAGCAAGAACAATTGTAAGACATTTACAGGTAGAACAAATGTATACATTTCAAAATAGCAACTAACAAATGGATGCATATTGAAACTTAAATTTAAGCTATTTTTTCTCTGGGATAAGTAAATATCTTATGATCTTGATTTTGAAATAAACTTGTAGTTATTGACCTGATTAAGAAAAGAAGAGGTAGACAAAATTGAGTGCAAGTTTGAACACCTTTTAGAAGAGAGGGAAAAAGGTTCTATGAGCAATAAATTGGTAGGTTTTTACACAACAGAAATAAACCTCAACCTTGATAACTGGACCCAATTTAATAGATCCCTTCTGGAGTAAATTGACACAACTACTGCATTTCAATTGAAACAGTTGAAATTGGTCCAGAACCAAGTTAATTGCTGTTTGCCCATGCTGTAATTGAGAGTACCAGCTTTTAGCCTTCCTTCATCTCTCACTTGAAGCTACAGGCCATGACCGTGATGATACAAGTTGTCAAGTGATTTTAGGTATCTGTTATGTATTTTCTTTGCTTTTGACTTCAAATTTTTTTTCAACTTTTTAATTTATTATTTATTTCAGCCAACATATGCGAAAAAATGGTGTTGCATGGGCTAGCTCACGAGTGTCCAGCTACAATAATTTCTACCAAATGAAAGTAGTAATTAATCAAACTTGCATGTTGTTACTCAGCAACCCTGATTCGTCCCTTTTTATTGCTGGATTTGTATGATTCATTGTTAAATTAATTTATTTAGCTGTCTCCATATATTTCAAAAACTTGCAGTATGATTATTCTCTTTGCACTTTAGGAAGACAACTGGAAGATTCTGGAGTATTAAATGGGTCCCTTAAGTCACGAGGTAATTCTTGGGGCTTACACATGCCCCTTGTTTGCCCAGATGGTGCTGTTGTTGCATATGCTTGGAAACGTCAACTTGCTGGACAAGCTGGTGCATCTGCTGTTGATAGAACCAGGTAGGATAAGTTGATCTTCAAATGGTTGTGATCACAATAAAATTTTTGCTCTTTAACTCATGTTGATCACTTATACTCCTTATAAAGTGGCTAGAGACTGATTGTTCATCTTTGTTTAATTTGAAACTTATGGTTCTATGCTAATTATAATTTATTGTTATTTGAAGGCAAAGAATGCTGGCATCAGATATTGCTGAGGATGCCAAGTTTTTCATTCGTATATTTGGGTTAGGCCCTAGGATATAATTCATTTATTAATAAACCATGTGTTACTTTAGCATACATGTGAACTTTTCTATAGTGTCCTTGCTCCCTCTTTCTTACTTGACTATTTTTCATCATAATTTATTATGGATGGCAAATCATGAGTCACAATGGCACAATTCTGCTAATCACTATGTTATTAAATCTTGAAATCAACATCAATGAAGAATTGATCGTTTTGTTTGGCTAGTTGCTTGGTATGACTGTCTTTTCTTGAAATGTGGTTCTTGAGCATGCAGCATGGCATCTTTGATTATATCTTTGTTTTGGACTATTTATGAATGCTAGGACACCTTATGGCAAACTATTATGGATGAAAACTTTTTATCTGCAAAAGTCACAATTTGTTTTGAAGTTACGATAACCATTGAATGGTCAAATAGATTGTTAAAACATCCAGCTCTGTATCCGAAACTTGACATTGCTTGGGAACTTACATATAATAATTATTCGCAGGTTAGCTCTTAAGGCATTCACTGATCAGAAGAGGCGGTTTTTCCCTCACCTAGATGATGAAGTATCTGGTGATGGGGAGATTGGAATTGCCAAGAAACGTTTGAATTCCCAAGGATTGATCATGAGTCAAAGAGAAGAGCTTAGAGAGAAAAAATCTTTGTCTGATATCCTTAAAGATTTGGAACATGAGTTTCCAAATGCAAGAATCTTTACTTATCAGCGCCTGGATTGGTTAAAAAGAGCTTCCTTATTATCCTCTTCTGCAATCGAGAATTCATCAGATCCATTAAAGGAGCAGATCTTGAATCACTCAAGCAACACAAGATTTGGTTCTGTGAATGTTGCTGCTGCAGATCAAGCAGCTGTTATTGAATTGCTGGTTCCTTCCGTATTTAGAGCTGTAGTATCATTGCATCCAGCAGGATCCACAAACCCTGATGCTGTGTCATTTTTTGCTACTGATGAGGTATGAGATTTACAGTGTTATTTATTGTTATAAATGGTAAAATATGCTCTATTTTTTGTCTGGTAAATGAACTTTACATGTTATTTCCGTTTGCTGATCGGAATACTTTTCTAGGGAGGAAACCACATTCATGCAAGAGGTTTATCGGTTCATCATGTATTTAGGCATGTCACAGTAAGTGTTCTTTGAGTTTTATTTTTTTCCTTCTTATTTATGTACAGTAGTCTTATCCAAAATGAGCAAAAGAGAAGTTAGTGGAATGAAATCCACTTGCTTCTTTCAGCTTTCTTACTAGTATGCCATGTTCTCAATTCCTTTATTTCTCTGCAGGAGCATGCTGATAAGGCGTTGCAATACTTTGTGTGTGTGGATAACAATCTTTCACTTTCTCTACTTTTGGTATGTCAAATGTTTATCAGTACATAGAAATATGACTTTCTTAGTAGTGCCACCTCACATATAAACCATCTGATCCTTTCATACCAAGAGAGCCTTTTTCTTCCACTTGATTAATTGCTGTTCAAACATGGCATGTATTGCAACTATCCCTTATGAACTAACGGGAAAGTAATTTTACCTTGTTAACTTGTTCGTTATGTTATGGTATTTCGTGGTGGACTCACCTGACTTTACATTTCTTGCAGCGCTGGATCTGCAGCCATCAAACATTGTTTTCAAAAACTTGCAGGTAATATGATGGTAATTTTACTACACCAGGTACAAGGCCAGTATTTCACATTTGAACTGTTATTTTTCTGTGCAGTAAATGTGATCGTCTTCTGGTGATGGATAAATCATTAGCTTTGCTTTTACCTCCTGTTCACCGTGCCTATCAGGAAACCATGACAACTATTTCTAGCCAAACTGAATCGACTCCACCAACTAAGGCTGTCCATCCAGATCATATTTCTGCTTATCATATTGGGTGCTCTGCTGATGATTGCTGATAATGTTGCCACCATTGTATGTCCATTTATTCTCCTATTTTATAACTGAACAGCTTTATGTTTCTTCCCAGTGGAAGTGCAAATGATGTTCTAAGTTCTAACCTAGTGGTAACTGGTAAGATATCTGAGTTCTTTTTCCTTGGTTCTTGTAAATGATTCTGCTGGGACTTCACATGCTCTGTTGAAATGAAGTGTGGTAGAGAAAGCTGCAGACATTTCCCTATTTATTCTGCTAGCTTCATTGTCTGCCATAGTATTAGCAATTGACTATAGCTCCAATTTGTGCTACTTTGATCTTTTCTTACAGCTAATGGAACAATCTATTTTCAAATTTGAGTATGCCATTTCTTTTGTCTTTGCTACCTTGCTTTTTTACTTTTCAACTCTCTATGTTCTTTTAGTTTTCTGAGCCTTCATATATGATGTACTAGTTTCCATTAGCCATATCAGTTAATATCATCCCTTGTTTTTATGCCATCCTGATTAAAGCCTCATTTGTTCTCAGCAGTGGCTTTAAAGTTTTTTAAATCTAAGGTCCTATTAAAGGTTTTGAGCTATGCAAAATCATCATTATCTGTTGTTCAGGCTCGTGGTTCATTATTAAACTTGAATCATCTCACTTTTGTATATGCACATCAGCACATGGTTGCATGGAACAAAATAGCGGGTGCCTGGTCTTTTTCTTGGTTTCTGTATGTGACAACAGCTATCACTTATTTTGGAAGCAATTGTTTTTCTGGCTTTTTTGCTCTGTCTGTAGTTTAGAGTCTTTAGACATCATCGTATTTTGACCTATTTCTTTTTTTAGCCTCTCTATGATAGTCACAAGTGAATCATATAGTATCCATGATAATATTGTTTTTTTTTTTTCTGTTGAACTTACAGTGAGTTTCTTATCTAGTTAAAGGAAGATCCTCACCAGGATTATTCACTCAATAGAGAATGCTAATGGTCTTGGAAGTCATAGCTTCCTCACCAGGATTATTCACTCAATAGAGAATGCTATGGTCTTGGAAGTCGTAGCCCTCCTTTAGTGAGAGATCCATCCCATTCAACTTATATTATTGAAACTTATTACCTAAATAAAGCAATTCAAAGACTTAGTTGATCTTTATTTCTTACTGGAGGTTTGCAATATGGGTGAAAAAGGTAAGGTAATATGAGCTAGGTCACGTTAAGTGGAAGGAGATCTGAATTAGGGAGTTGCACAACTTTAAGTACATGAAAGAGGAACTCATTCATATTCCATTGACCACCATTTTCTTAGGGAGTTCCGTTTGCTTTATTTTTAACTTCCATAGGCAGGGCACACACCTTACGGAACTTGGTGGAGATCTGCTTGTCCATATAAAGTTTCTTGCAGCACAAACCTGATGACTTGATCTTAGTAAGTGGTCAGGAAGGTGTTTGGTAGATTCAAACTTGAATGGGAAATATTTCAATTTGTTCAGCCTCATACATTTTGGACCACACAGTTAAGAGTTATACTTAGATCAACAGGCCTACGGCCCTAGAGGCCATTGAATTGTGACAATGTAATGACCAGGTAACCTACTTAGGCCACCAAGCATGAAACTTTTAGTTCATCTGCATGATTACCATTAGTTTGTAATGGTTAATAGGTTATGCTAGTTATCTTCATCTTTATATTTGCTGCATCTGTGATTTAGGATTTAGGATTATTGCCACTGGTACAGTGACATCTGCGGTTGGTGTTAGACTGTTAACACCCAGGTCTATCAGGTCACTTGTTTTCAGAAAGCCTAAGATAGAAAATTTTAAGATTTTTTTCCTTTTCAGAAGACTAACAAGATGAAGTTGTGTGTGTGTGTGTGTGAGAGAGAGAGAGAGAGAGAGCGAGAGAGAGAGAGATTATCAACCAAATTTCATTTTTCTACATAGGAACAAGTTCTTCTTCAATCATTGATCTTCAGAAGCGACAGTCTAACTGTGTAGTCTTTGATGATTCCCTTTACCATTTGCATATACTGATTTATATAGCATAACGAACCAAAAATAGCCCTATTATTCTGAAAGAATGATGCAGGATTCAATGTCTTTTATGCTTCTTGAGGCTACTGGAGATGGGACCAACAAGGGGACAATCCCAAGAGATGATAAGTAACAATGTTTGTTCTCTCTGAACTCCTGTTCGATTAATAGTTGTTGAGATAAGACATGACAAAGTCATGCTTTTTCTGTGTGGCAATAGTTTCACATTGCAGCACTTTGATTGTTGTGGTTGGCATAAAAGAAAAGTACTCTTCAATGAACAGTTTATGGCCATGATGACAGAATCAAACACGACTTGTATGGGTTCGGAACAATTAAATCAATGTCTGTGCTGCTTATGTTTTTTGCATTGGGAAGATTACTGTTCCCTGCTGTATAAGAGAAGTTAGTCTTCTTTATTAAAGTTGTTGAGGTGAAATAATATTTTCAATTGATGTTCTTCAAGCCAAGATGGAAGAGTATCCCCATCAAGGCTTGTGCTTTGCTGGTACAAATAAAATTATATGTTTCAGTTTGTCTTGTTTTCTGGTTAAGTATGTATCATTTATGAATCTGCAAAATTGTACCTGGAATGCGTCACATTTGTTGAACATTAATTTTATCTCATTATGCATTTCAATATAATAGTTACTCATTGTTCCTTTAGTTGTACAATTTGAATCATTGCATTGCACACTTATCAGTTTATTATATCATGTTATTCTAAGTCTAGATTTGTCATATGAAGTGTTGCTTGAGCTAGTTGGAACAAGTTATGATGCTTTTGATCTCTTCCTGGTTGGAAGAACAAAGAAGTGATCTCTCTCAACAAACATTGCTCTTGCCTCCCCAGCTACTTGGAGCCTAAAACGAATAACCAAGTGTATGAAACATTCATACTCGAGTGTATTTATGAATCCCATGGATTCTGGCCTCTGGTATGCCAGTCACTTCTGCCACCTGCTCACACACACCTCCCCCACCCCCCAAACAATAAATGGTGCTTCAGTTTTATGACACAGTCATGGCTTTAAACTTTAAACCTCTTGTGCCTCCTTCAAGTGGGGTCAAATAAGTGAACATCATTTCCATTCATTAGGTGGAGAAAAGATGCAAGGCATTTTTCATTTTGAATTTGTGCATAATTTATACCTTTTAAAATGGAATTTATCATTTCCATAAAGCTCAACCTGCTTGCATCCCCTGTAGTAAATCTCTTTTAGATGACTGTCATTTGATTGTTAATTTCCTTTTGGAAGCTTTGCTATGATACTGAGAATTAGATATTTTAATTATATTCAAACTAACAACTGATAAGAATGTTTAGTAGAGTTATCAACCAGTGTTTTGGATGGATGTTAATGGGAGGGATGTTTGTGAAGGGTCTTAATATGCTTTTGTGATGATATGAACTCTATTTTATATAGTACCTACCATATTGATGCACATGACATTGGGATTTTGTGGTTGCATATAGTGTGTGTATATATTGTGTAAGATCTTTATTCTTGTTAGGGATATACATTGTTTTTTTATATTTTCAAGAGTAAGTGAAACAAACCTTACTTGGTAGGGTAAACCTGCAAGTCTGCCTTTATTTGTCTTTGTTCCAATTGAGTAAGATTTCAACAGTGAAAAATAGTGTTCATCTGGCACATTCTCAAACATCCTTTTGGTCCTCTCATTCCCAAACATTTTATATCTCAGTTGAAAAAAACTACTTACATCACTATCACTATGATGTGGGGATTCAGGGGTTGTCAGTAAGTTTTCAGCACCTCTGAACACCCAATGGCCCCTCGAAGTTGAAAACAAAGAGGCAAGATTGCTTTGGCTTGCCAGACCTTCATCTTTTCCCATCAGCATAGCAGTGGAATCACCTACCTACGCTTTTGTGTCTCCACAACTGTAGGCCCTCTACGGGGTCATGTGGCAGGCACTGTTGACTTGGCTAGTTCCCATGAGATACTCGTGTCCTCGGTGGGAATTAGTTTAACTCTCTTTTTACTTTCCAGTGGGTATTGTGGTGTAGTTAATTGGGGTTTGGAAAGGTTACATTTAGACAAACAAATTGGTGTGTGTCTATATCGCTGAAATAATAATAAAAATTAAATACATAATTCTGATTGGTATTTGAGAGAGTCAACTCACAGGGGATGATTCATGTAACATACATATCTTGGGTTTGATTAACATGACTTTTATACTAAGCTCACTTTTCTTCAGTAGTTTTGGGGTTGATAGGATACAGCATTGCTCATGTAGCTCTGACCAGTCAACCCCTTGATGAGGAGGGTCAAGCAGTGTAGAAATAAAGGTCTCCAAAAAAAGAACAGAGTTGCTGCTTTTGATGTTTTAAAGCTTCCCCCATTCCCCTCTCTCTCTCTCTCTCTCTCTCTCTCTCTCTCTCTCTCTCTCTCTCTCTTCATAGATTTCCTGTACACGAGGCTGGAACCCATTTTTCTATGTTGCTCCTACACCTAGGAAATCAATGAAGGGTAAGCTAATCTTCTCCCTGCCATATGTGGTCTCACCCTGCAACCAAGCTTTGCTCATGTGATAATCCACTGTCCCCTTTGCTGAAATCTCAGGATTTGCAGAGGAACCAGACTGATCAAACCCAGGAAACCACCTAATGGGAGCACCACCATTAGGTAAGAAACCACTGCCAGGGTCATCAGACTTCTGATGACATTGATTCCCTGCACTCAACACCTTTTCACCATATCCTACATAGAAAAAGTAATTGACATTTATGTACTCTCAGAATCTGATTAATATAAAGAAGATGCAAATGACAAGATTACTATCAGCAAAGGCCTCGTAACAAAATTGAATCATATAATTAGCAAGAAAAATAGCCCACGATCATTCAACAAGAAACATTTGAGTTATGGGTTGTACCATTTACTAGATCATGAAGGTGTGTCCGATGAGGAGGAGGGTTGTGCCTGCTTAGGGAGCTGGGACGAACCACGCTGGTGATGGTGCTGAAGGAATTGAGGGACAGGTCTGTTGTGCAGGTGGAGGCAGACTCATCTTTGGTGCTGATGATGGTGGAATCACAACTGCAGGAACCATGGCTGGTGCTGTTCACCACCTCCGGTCTCTTGGGGAGGGCCTCCCGGGGTGGGGAGCTCTGAGAGGAGGAAGTGAGGGGCTTCCTCTTCCTGTAACCATTCGACTGCTCCCTGTGCTTCCTGGCCATGATCACATGCCAGTGATTCTTGACTGCATTGTCTGTCCTTCCAGGGAAGAGCCTAGCAATCAGTGCCCATTTGTTGCCATAGAGCCTGTGGGCAGCCAATAGCCTCTTCTCTTCTTCCTCACTGAAGGCTCTCCTGTTGATTCTTGGGTCCAGTTGGTTGAACCATCTAAGCCTGCAGCTCTTCCCTGTACAAAAACCAAATCCAACGACAGTAATATCGCAAGTCAAAGAAAGATCCTTGGAAAAGAAATCGATAGGTGTTTTTGCAATGAACATCTTCTTCTGAGGTGACTTGCTGGATTACCTGATCTCCCTTCTAACTTCTCAGCAATAAGGTTCCAGTTTTGGGGGCCATATTGGGAGACTAGCTGCCTTAGCCTGGTATCTTCAGCTGGCCTCCAATGTCCCCTGGCACAGAGCTTGTGGTGCTGCTGCACACTCTCATGGGTGGTACTGTTACCACCTTCATCTTCCTCACTTCCATGATGCTCTTGCCCCCATCTAGAAATCTGGAACACCCAACCTTGTTCAACACCCTTGCATTCCCTCTCTCCAAATGGAGAGCTTAAAGCCCCAGGAAATGGAGGCAGTGGTGGAGGAAAGAAACCCATGTCAGCTGTGGCTTTCAGTTCATTTGAAGCCATTTCTTTGTTTTCCAAACCAAGATCATGTACATGAAAACAGATGAAAAAGAAAAGAGAGAGAGAGAGAGAGAGAGAGAGAGAAGCCAAAGAAACACTAGAAAAGGAAACACAAAGCCATCCCAAAAACCAGCTGATGAGTAGTTTGCAGGAGAAGCTTGAGAGGGTAACAAAGCTTTTAAAACAGGAGGAAGGTGGATGATAGAGGCCCCCAAAGAGTTACCTCCCTTCCAAGAAAAGGACACTGTCACAGAAACAGCCTTGGCGCAAGAAAGCCACACATCTCTCTCTCTCTCTCTCTCTCTCACAGTGTAGGATTGTGAGTTTATGGTTCACCTAGTTTGAGTCTGATAGCTCTGTGGGCAGTGTGCATTGGGGTTCAAAAGGGTACCACTCGTGTGGGTTTTGGAGTTTGAGCCTCCCACAACAGTCTTTTTATAACAGAGCTGCCCTCTGTCCCTCACAGCCTTGACAAATCCACCAGAGCTGTCCTGTCTCCTCATGCCCCCAACCCCCCTTCGGGCATTGGCTTTCAAAGCACATAAAAACTGGTAAAAGTAACTGCACACACGACAGAGAAGGGGAGTCAGTAGAGGAAATGTGACAGGCACTGTTCATCCTTTCTCTTTCATCACCCTTTGTTATCATCTGTTCTTTGTGTACACTTTTTTTGGTTTGCTGACCGATGTGTTTTGCTGCTCTCTTAACTCTCGGTCCTTCATCGGATATGCTTCCCAAAATTTCATCTCCTTTATTCCTTTTCTTAATCCATTGCGATTTGATCGGGTTAGTTTCTGAACTCATTTCTATTATATGGAAAGTAGTGCTTCATGTGGCTTTTATGGAGTTAGAAGAGGAAATAAATAGTACACCCACTATTCATCATTTTGTTCCATCAGCATTTGTTTTTGTCTGCTGTTTGTGTTCATTGTTGGTTTGCTGACAGATGTGATTTGTTTTTCTTTTAACTCTTGGTCCATGCTTCCAAAATTCCATCTTCTTTATTCCTTTTCTAAGAGAAATCTTCTTAGCTTGTGTGCTGATTCTATGAGGTTAAATTAACATGGATTTGTTTATTCTTTGTAGTAGCCAAAGGTTTATACACACAGGTTTTAGGCAATTCACTGTAATTAAGGAGCTTTGATCTGTTCCAAGTTAGAATTACTAATGATAACACCTGGTTATCCAAGAAAATAATACTTTCCATCTCTTTTATTTCTTTTGAATGTGTGTGTGTGTGTGTGTGTGTGTTGGGACACAAGTTTTTTAGGTCTGCTGAAATTATAACCTAATGTTTATTTTTTTTTTTTGGAAGAAACATGAAAAAGGAATAATAAATTAGCTACATATTTAAGCTAAAAAAAGCAGTCAGTAAAAATTAGAGGAGTTTGAACTTTGTAAAGATCAATTATAGCACTCATCTCTTTGTTTTCCCTCCCACAATATAACTAAACATTTTTGATAGTAATGTATCAAATAATTAAACCTTATGTAATGAGGTTGACAGCATCTTTTGTACTTTTTAGTGGTTCCATGTGTGTCAATATAGGTTGGATTATATTCATGTTAGATAAGAAATACATCAAAATTTTGAATTCAAATCTGACTCATGCTATTAATGTGCAGTTCAATCTAATTTGTACAGACTATTTAATGGATGGATGGATCAATTCAAATCAGTCAATATCTAATCTTCTGAACTCATATTTTATTCAACCCATATCCAATCATCTTACATCACATTTGCGTATGATTCTGTCAACTTGTTGGACTTGGAAAAGTCTTAGAACAGTGGAACAACAACAACACTTGGTGCCACCAGCTTATCCTTGTGCAGCTGATGCATGCTATTGACAGAATGCTTTTATTGTGCCATATTCAATTACCTGTTGAAGCAGATAAACCACTTCAATGTCCAAATAATGGCATCACATTATGATCCCAATTTGACTTGATTTATTGGGTTCTTCTGGCATAAGGGTTCTCATCAGATTTATACATGTGAAACAAACCTAGTCTCTGCAGATAATACAAAGCGATGTGATTAGGTAATTTGTTATTTTTTGTTTATTGTTGTCAACTAAACATAAAAGGATGTCTAGAATGTGAATAAAATAAAATAAAATAAAATAAATGCATGCCTCATAATAATGATATATTAAAGTTGTATCTTTTTAGTGTCTCTTATTCATGAACCCTTTGGCATCAATGTTGAATATTATATTTTCTCGAACCCGTTTTTGAAAACTTAAACTTTAGTGTTCGACTGATCGTGTCATAAATCCTTTCCAACATTAATCTTTGTATAAAAAAAAAATATTTAGGGTCGGAATTGTATTGGAAACTTTCGACACATCATATTGCATCAAAACTCGTAACGTGGATTGGGTGTAAATATGTAGGTGATAACAAGTAGATGTACCAAATAAAAACTCATTTTTATTATGCTTTCATTATTTTTTTAGGAAGTATTGATGATCGATAGTTGGTCAATGCTTAATTAAAATGTAATTTAGCCCATAATGCTATCTCTACTTCTTCTTCTAATTCCGAAAATTGTCCATAATGTTGGTATGAGTGTGTCTACACAGCAAATTCACACTTGAAAAATGCATGGAACAAGAAAAAAAAACCAAAATAAGCGTTGAGCAATATATTTCTCCTTTTCATAAGAACAAAGAATAAAAAAGATATATTTCATAATTCGCATAAAACATTATTTGATCCATTTTTCTTTGGAGGAAAGTATTGTTTGACCTTCCTATACATTGATATCTCTTTGGCTTGGCTCTATAGTCTATAATGCAAGTAGTTGGTACATGAAAGAAACATTTGTCTTCGCCCTACGGATCGGAACGATGCTATCAAGGTGGTGGTCATCGGGTTTTGGTGGGGAATGGTTTGGGACGCACGAAACCCTATGCAAAGTTGTCCTTTGGTGTCCTTCGAACCCTAACCCTCGGAGGAGGAGAATCAATGTAATAATCTTCGTTTCTTCTTTTGCCCAACATGTTACGTTGATCATGGGTTTTCTTCCAAGTCCAAGGGTGTGATGTCCTCTTTGTCAAACACCATATGGTATCCAATGTAGGTAGGTAGAGAGAGAGAGAGAGAGAGAGAGAGAGAGAGAGGGATTGGATAACAAGAACAAGTGGAGATGGAGTAGACGAAACAATTAGTGATGCAATGTGATTGAAGCCTTCCTCTTATTTTCTCCAAGTAAGGTTTCACCGTATGGGAACACAAGGAATCAAACGATGGCTTCACTTGCTCCGACACCACAACCAAGACGAACCCAAGTCCTTGTCACATACTATAGTTTATTCCCCCCACATCTCTTTCAACTTTGGACTTGGCTTGGCTCAACATAGGTTTTGTGGTTAGCTAACAAACACTTGTCCCTCTCTCTCTCTCTCTCTCTCTCTCTCTCTCTCTCTCTCTCTCTTCCATGCTTCAATTCCATGAACCCTAGCTAAGCTCCAAAATCCCACTATCAATCGACAAAACTTGCAAACCAACTTTGAAATGAAGGCAATGCCAAAAGGAATATATTAGGGAAAATATGGCTACATCCCGTATGGCAAAGTGGTCACTCTCTTATGGAAGATGTTTGACAATGATACCTATTTGCATCACGTGGATTATTTTCCAAGAAAATAATATCTACAACTTGACCTACAAATAATTGTATTAACCATCATCACGTATATTATTTTCAAGGAAAATAGCTTCTCTAGATATCTACAACTTGACATGCAAATCCCTTTCTCTCACGAGCAGAGAATTATTTGTACTAACCAATAACTTTTATAAAGAGTCACTGATGGAAGAATGAGGTTTGCAGGATTGATTACATGTTGTGTGCATGGAATTCTTTTCTATTGTTGATTTTGTGGATGATTTAAATCAAATTGATTGAAGATACTGTGATGTGATACTATATGATATTTTCTCTATGACATTTTATGTAAAGGGGAAGGGAGAATAATTAATGTTATCAATCCATTTAAGGAACTAATTCACTTGTTATCAGCTAAGATTAATTAATCATCAAATTGAAGGAGACAATATGTCATGAAGATATTCATACATGAGATCAAAGATCAAACAAGTTATATATTATTGAGGTTTAAAGAGTCAGATGATATATATCGAGTCCTATTCATGTTATGTGCAAGATTAAAAGATAATTAAAAGAGTCATGTGACATATATTGGGTTTGATCTATAAGGACTTAAGTTCCTAAGTGGTATTGATTTCTAATTCCACATATGTGTTGGCCCTTATCATTTTGATTGAGACTCATCTAATTAAGAATCTTAACACAACAATGGATGAATGTTACCACAGGCAAACATAATCATCTGATCCTGCAGAATCAGTCAGTCCTCACCATTTTCTCTACTTCTATTCTGTCCTCAATGAGATGAACACTAAAGTTTTCAGCAAAGGGAACATGTCTTCATGGCTTCAAACCCACTTGGTGGTTCAAAATGTTTCCTCAATGAATGCAGACAACTGCAGTTGCCTTCCAATAGCACAAACAAGCCAAACTTCCATGCTCTTCTTTATCATCATCTCCATCAAGCTTCCACTTGGCACAAGGCCTGTTCTGGTCCAGAGGAGAGAGAGGAGGAACTCACTCACACCTGAGCCCTCACTACTAACTGCACCACCACCTTGGCCTGCTGTGCCAGTGTCAAAGCCACAGAGAACTTGGGACCATCTCCATGAGGTGTGTCACAGTGGAGAGGTTTAAATGGTGGGCACAGTTGGTGGTGCATCCAATTCACCCACTTGAATGAGCTCACAAACCTGGCTTCCATGCATTCAAGGGAGACAGGAAGGCCATAGACTGCTTAATTGTCACCCCAGTTTGCTCAGACCACCACTTCAATGAGTGGGCTTTTGTTAGGTTACAGGTTGCAGGGTGAAGTAGCAGGGTTCCCACAGTCTCTCTCTCTCTCTCTCTCATGTTGCCATACAGGCATTGAAAACTCCTCCAGAGGATTCTCATGCACATTCCTCGAGTCCATTAACACTGTATCATCAGGAATTTTGGGTGGTATGGGTTGAGCTGGGCTGGGCAATTTCTGATCACTAGACTGGTTAAAGAGGCCCAACATTGTTCTAGTTTGAGGTTGAATGAGTGTTAGAATGTGATAGGAAAAGCATTATTTTCTCCTCCATTTTTCACTTCTGTTTTGTCTTTTTAGACTAGATTATGAATTATTGAGCTATGGATACAATGTATATGGGATCAATATGAGGATAAAGAGTGTAAAAAAACATGAACTCCTTGTTGTTCTTATAAAACATGAATCCCTTGGACTAGTTTTTTTCTTCTACATTTTTTTTTTTGAAGACAATGATACTTGGTTTACCTCAAAAATGCTAGCTTATGACATCTTAATCAAGTTGGAAGACCCTATATAGTTTGACTTTCTATTCAAATGGGATGTTTATTACTACCGTATCTATTATCATTTTATCGTAATATAATTGGATACTTATGTATTTCGTATAATAAACATGTATGTCCGACCATCGCAATCTCTCCTTAGTGACTCTTTCACTTTAAATAATAAGAATTGAATATGCAAAATTATTTTTGAGTTTCTTCCCTTGATGATTCTCCTACTATTAGCAATTCTGTGCATGGTGGGCAAAGGCTTGAATGTTTTCACCTTCCCTTGCTTGCTTCTCTTAAATAGGGTGGCCATGGTATGAAGGACAATTCATAATGGATTTAATTGAACTGCTTTTATTGATCATTATAATTGTGGATTAAAACATGTCCTTGCACTTCCATTACAGTAAGTACATCCACAAATAGTTTTAAGCAATTATTTGTACTCAATACTATACTTTCATGATACTATTGTTTGAACAGGATATTATTATACACTCTCTCTCTATAAATAAATAAATAATGTATTAAAGAGGATGCAGCATTGCCCCATGATAAGATTATTCCTTTATGACTTGGATGACCTAAGAAATAATTTAGTGAGTCTAAAGTCATGTGGTTTAAAATATTTTAAATTAAATCAATAATAGCAAACTCATTATATATAGATATATTAAATCAAGATATAAACATCATATCTACCTATACCAATCATGAATCAAATTGTTTATTATATATGCAACATATTCAAGCATGCAGAGGAATCTATAAACTTAATCTATTTAACATATCCATCCAACAAAGGAATAAATAAAGGGAAAAATTGTTTCCATTTACATCATCAATAATTGAAGAGTTGGTTGAGTTCCTTTAGACCAACTATGAGATGACATGATCTATTGGTCAAAAGTCTTCACAAAGAAAACAAGTGTTGCTCAGCAAAGAAAAATCTTGGGGTTGAAGGTGACTCGTGCTAAATACTTGTGTGGAACGATTCCACTGCGTATCAACTTCTTCCTTGACTTGACCTCACCACAATTTAACTAATTTCTCCCTCTAAAAATAATAAAATATCATGTGTTTAATATTTGACCAAAAAAAAGAGACTTCTTCTAATCTCTTATTAAAATTTGGTCGAATGATCAATCTATCGTAATAAAAATACAAACGATAGAAATTAGAATTACTATTAAAGTATCACTCCGAAAACAAACGAAACATAAGAACTATATAGAAAATAAAATTTTGTTCAAAATGGCACAGGAGAAAAATAATTCATCAAATCTGTTGGTCAAGTGGTAGTGCACTAATTTTGCTTATCAGAAATTGAGGGTTTGATACCTTATTCGATAAATTTTTACACTTAAATATTGATATGGTAATAATATATTCCATTCATTTATCAAAGGTTGAGATTCGAATTCTCATTCATTAATTTTTATACGAGAATATTGGTTAGCTTAGCCATTAAGGATCTTGAATATGGATAGCAATGACTTGAGGTTAAATATCCACTGCCTATCAACTTCTTCCTTGAATTGACCTCACCCCAATTCAACTAATTTCTCCCTCTAAAAATAATAAAATGTCGTACGTTTAATATTTGACAAAAAAAATGAACTTCTTCTAATCTCTTGTGTTCAATCTATCATAATAAGAATACAAATGATAGAAATTAGAGTTACTATTAAAGTATCACTCCCAAAACAAACGAAACATAGGAACTACATAGAAAATAAAATATTGATCAAAATAGTATGGGAGAAAAATAATTCATCAAATCTTTTGGTCAAGTGGTAATGCACTAATTTCACTTATCCGAAATCGAGGGTTCCATACGTTTTCAATAAATTTTTATACTTAAATATTCATATGGCAATACTATATTATATTCACTTATAAAAGATTGAGGTTCAAAATTTCATTCATTATTTTTTTAATTTAAAATATTGACATGTCAGTAAATCATTTTATCATCAATAAATCTTATGAGGATATTGGTTAGCTTAGTCGTTAAGGATCTTCGATATGGATAGCAATGACTTGAGATTAAATATCTCTTCCTCGTTGTGAAGAAAAGCTTAGTCTAAGTTTGACTTTTTGACTTGATATGAGGTACGTTGGTATGTAGTGGTATTTGGTGGTCTTCTTTACATGTCGTGGAATCCAAAGAGATTTGGACCGGATCTAATCATCATCAACTTACAAGTTGGTGTGGACCCATGAGCATATTTATTTCTCATGGAAGAAACCGCATGGTGTGGAATTAAGACAAGGAAAAGATGGTTGCATTGCGTTTCTTTTAAGTCCATGGAAGAGAGAAGCCGTGTCAATTTGGTCAACTCTTTTGGATATGGAATAGAGTAATGGTTTAGGGAAGGAAACAATTGTGGTGATTGATTTAGAATCTTCTTGGATTTTGCTTGGAGACAAAATTATTTGGCATCGGATGTGCCAAATCAATGGGAGTTGAATCGGAGAAGTGGATAGAAAATTTAGATCGAGTTTGAATATCAATCTCTACGACAAAACTATACGCTAACATAGTCAAATCCCAATAGAAATCTAGTTTTATTTGGGTGTTACATGCATCATATCCCATGCCAATCATCGGAGAAAAATTCTTCTCATTTGTTAGGGCCATGTATTTGGATTTCTATATGAATTTTATGGATTACGATTTATCTTTTTTATACACAATCAAATCACCTTCTTGAATAATGGTTGAAATAAACCTACATTTAACTTCACATTTGTCTCAACTCAAATCCTATCCAAAAATAAAAGAATAATATCTTAATTTTATGAGAGAATATTGTTGATATCTTCGTTAATATAATATGACTCTAATCCATATACATGAAGTTGTCTGTGACTCTAATCCATCTGCACAAAAATTGAGGTTAAGAGGAGCTTTCCGAGTCAATCCCTCTTATGTTTAAGTTAGTATTGAGGTTTTCTTTTTTCTTTTCTTCTCTTCTACTCCGAAGTTAAGGGTATTTTTATACTGATCTTGAGGAAACAGAATATCTAATAAAAATTTTACAAATGAGGTGATTCGTAATAAACTCAAATTGTCCCAAGGATTAACGATAGTATTTCATAGAAAAAATAGTTAGTAACCGATCTAAGATGTCCCTCGGACTCTCAAAAATATTTTTGTGAATATTTTGTAGGAGAGACAACTTAATGATTAACTCGAATTATCTCTTGAACTCCTATTATGTAGGAGAGTATCGGGTTATCTGGGTCTTTTTTCTCTTATGAACAGTAATACTTTGATTATATATTTCTTATCACCAAATAATTTATTTATTTAAATTTATATTATATATTTTTTTAAAAAATCTATAATAGGATTATATTAAGTTGATCATATGATATCTTTCTCTAGTAATTGAAAGGAAGATTCTGATATTGATTATAATTTATTGGATGTCGATTTTCTTCATGTAAATCTAATATCACAGAAAATAAATATAAATATAAATATAAATATATATATATATATATATATATATTTTTTCAACTCACATCAAGATGTGGAAAAAGTGCAAATTCAACTGTGAATAATAAAGACCCCCACGTTCTAGAGTGAGAGAAAACACAAGCTGTTCTTCAATGCTCGAAGGACACAAGATGCCAGCATTGGAAGAGAAAGCTAAGCTTAAGACTGCCACATGAGAGAGAGAGAGAGAGAGAGAGAGAGTGTGTGTGCTCTTCCGCTGAATCCCAGGATGACATGTCTGCTTATAATCCCTCAACGATGACAAGAAACCTCTTCAATGTCACCACCAATATGGTGTGCAGAAACAGAGTCACCCACCACCTCCTCCATGTCCTCCGACCTGTGGCCACCGTCAACTGTCAAAGCCAAGCCAAAGGCTTTATTAGACTCCCCCATTCTGACTGTCCTCTGTCACAGAATCTATCCAGAAACTATGCTGTCCTCTCTCTCTCTCTCTTTCTCTTCGATCTCTTGCTTCTATCCTCTCCTCTCTTTCCACCTGTTTTCTACCACTTCAAATATGAGATCATTAGCAAGTGGATGAACATTTAGTTTCACTCAAATGTTTATGGATTGTTGTAATATTTTTCTTAATTTTTTTTTCTTGAAGATCACAAGTGGTAAATGTAAGATTTTAAGTGAAGTGTTTGGTTTTAGAATTTACTAGTTAATATAGTCAATACAATCATTACATTTGGAATCTTTAATCTTTCATAAATGAGTTTGGTATGTTACTATCAAATCAATATTTTTAAATATAATTATTAATTTTTTATTCTAACTTTATAGTTTTATTTAGTTTCATTCAACTATTTATTATTCACTAAATTTAATAATCAGTGTTTGAATTTGATTATGTAACTTGAATTTTTACTGAAAGGATTATAGACTTGCATGCAGTTTGATGGTTAACATCTTTGGGAGATTTAGATACAGTTATCTAAAAGTCTAGGATCTAAAAATCTAATATATTTTATATATTAGATGTGATCTCTCTAGTATCTTTAGACTTAATCTTTTCACTTGCCTCTCAACTTTGACTTCTCCTTTTCAAACTCTTTAAAACAATCATCTCTCTTTTAATTATTTCTTTAGAAATTGTAGTTTAAATGCACACTCTCTCTCCCACTTCCTCCTTAACCACAATTAACTAATAACTGGATTAATTAGTGCAAATTATATATATATATATCTCTCTCTCTCTCTCTCTCTCTCTCTCTCTCTCTCTCTCTCTCTCTCTCTCTCTCTCTCTCTCTCTCTCTCTCTCTCTCTCTCTCTCTCTCTCTCTCTCTCTCTCTCGCTCTCTCCATTGACTTCCTCCTTCCATCCCGCCCCCTAAAACCACGTCTTCGTTCTACCCCTTCAAAGACTCGAACGCCTTTACACAGAGAGAGTCTTTCTCTTGGAACTATCCACGACTTCAATCCCTCTCTAACACTCCACAAACAACAAACAAAGAAGAAGAAGAAGAGGAAGAGGAAGAAGAAGAAGGAGAAGAAGAAGAATGGCTTATGAAGACGACGATCCTCCCCCATCTCTTCACCTCCCCAGGCCAATCTCCGAGCCCCATCTCCGCCTTGACCCGCTCTCCCTCTCCGCCGCCTCCGCCGCCCATCGCCACGCCTCCTCCACATCCCACCCCTCTCACGACATGCCCCTCCCCACCCCTGCCGTCCGTCATGGCTCCCGCGCCGAGTCCGAGTGCCTCGCCTCCTCCCAGCCCGAGCTCGCCGACGCCGACGCCCGGCTGGTCATTGTCGGTGACCCCGGGCGCACCGACCCTCACCTCCAACTCGCCGGCAACGCCGTCCGCACGGCCAAGTACTCCCCCTTCACCTTCCTCCCCCGCAACCTCTTCGAGCAGTTCCACCGCATCGCCTACGTCTACTTCCTGGTCATCGCCGTCCTCAACCAGCTCCCCCAGCTCGCCGTCTTCGGCCGGGGCGCCTCCGTCCTCCCCCTTGCCTTCGTTCTCCTTGTCACCGCCGTCAAGGACGCCTACGAGGACTGGCGCCGCCACCGCTCCGACCGCATCGAGAACAACCGCGCCGCCTCGGTCGTTGATCCCCGCGACGGCCAGTTCCGGCCCAAGCGCTGGAAGGACGTCCGTGTAGGCGAGGTCCTCAAGGTGTTCGCCGACGAGACCAACCCCTGCGACATGGTCCTCCTCGCCACCAGTGACCCCACCGGCGTCGCCTACGTCCAAACCATCAACCTCGACGGCGAGTCCAACCTCAAGACCCGATACGCCAAGCAGGAGACCACGTCCCGGTCCATCGGCGACGCGCACCCGTTCGCCGCCGGCCTCATCCGCTGCGAGCGGCCCAACCGTAACATCTACGGCTTCCTTGCCAACATGGAAATCGACGGGAAGCGGGTCTCTCTCGGCCCGTCCAACATCATCCTCCGCGGCTGCGAGCTCAAGAACACGGCGTGGGCCATCGGCGTCGCGGTGTATGCCGGCAGCGAGACCAAGGTCATGTTGAATAGCTCCGGGACACCCTCAAAGAGGAGCCGATTGGAAACCCACATGAACAGGGAGACGCTGCTTCTGTCCGCCGTTCTGATCACCCTGTGCTCGGTGGTGTCAATTTGCAATGGGATTTGGTTGGGTAAACATAGGAATGATTTGGAGCTCTCCCAATTCTTTAGGAAGAGGGATTATTCCAATAGCGACGAGAATTACAACTATTATGGGATCGGGATGCAGGTGTTCTTCACTTTTCTCATGTCGGTGATCGTGTTCCAGATCATGATTCCTATTTCCCTCTACATCTCGATGGAGCTGGCCAGGCTTGGGCAGGCCTATTTCATGATTAGGGATACTAATTTGTACGATGAGAGCTCGAATTCAAAGTTTCAGTGCAGGGCTCTGAACATAAATGAAGACCTTGGGCAGATAAAGTATGTTTTCTCGGACAAAACAGGAACTTTGACGGAGAATAAGATGGAGTTTCAGTGTGCAAGCATTCGAGGGAGAGATTACAGTAGTGGGAAAGTGCTCTTACAGGACAACGGTCGAACACATTCTGTTTTAGGTAGGATGACCTTTTCACAGCTTGATTTAGTAATTTGGTAATTCTGATTGTTCTCATTAGGATTCCATCTTTTCTTGATCGTTTTGATAGTGGGTGATCAGATATGGAAGCCAAAGATGTCAGTTAAAACAGATCCTGAGCTAGTTGCGTTATTGCGGAGTAAAGTTGAGACCGAGCAAGGAAAGCAAGCTCATGAATTCT
This sequence comes from Musa itinerans, assembly GCA_001649415.1. Taxonomy (NCBI): domain Eukaryota; kingdom Viridiplantae; phylum Streptophyta; class Magnoliopsida; order Zingiberales; family Musaceae; genus Musa; species Musa itinerans. The sequence goes on from LVTN01000001.1 coordinate 792,328, forward strand.
TCCTCGCCTTGGCATGCTGCAATACTATTGTCCCTCTTGTTGTAGAGACTGCAGACCAAAAACAGAAGTTGATAGATTATCAGGGAGAGTCTCCTGATGAGCAGGCTCTCGTCTATGCAGCTGCCTCCTATGGTTTTGTGCTTATTGAGCGCACGTCTGGGCACATAGTCATTGATGTCCTTGGGGATAGACAAAGGTTAGCATTCTATTATTTGCTCTTGTGAATGAAATTCTAGTTATTTGCTTATTTAGTTTATTCCTATGGTCCACAGTGACACAAATCGTTGTTCTGATTCTTTATCACTAATTGTGTAGGTAGTGGTGGTGGAAGTTTCTGATGTAGGTTTAGCTTCCCTTTTTCTTACTCAATGCATGTCTTTGTTACTTAGCTTTCCGTGAAATTATAAATATAGTGGGAGCATTTTCATTAGCAATGACTACAGTTGTAGCTATCGATGTGTATCCTTTCTGTTAGCATTGCTTGTAACCTTGTTACTTGTCTGTTCTGTTGGTTGTGGCTCTGATTGTTATGACAGTTGTTAATTAGATGGCAATATTGGAGTAGGTAGTAATAAAAGAGTGGGTGATGGTGGTATTATTTAAGTTGATTAATTCTTGTCATGAATGGTTGTGTAGTACTGTTGACTGAGGTTGTGGAATTCTCTAAAAAGTAGATATTATTTTAATTGGTACATTGCTAATTTACCTGCACCATAATAGATCTTTTTTAGCGGCATTTCTAAACTTATCTTTTATCTGATTTAGTTTTCTGCTTCTGGAACCACTGCTGGATTAACAGATTTGTTAGCTTGTGACCAGTACATCATTGTGGGCTTCTGGAACCACTGGTTAGGCCAGCCCATTTTAATACCGAATACTGATTTTTTTTAATACATTCAGCTAATGTTATCAGTGACAGAACAGAATATCATAATATATGGTAAAAAATTTAAATATATAAAAAGGCTGGATTGATAATAAAGAGAAATAGAGAACAGCAAGAGGAGAAAATAGAGGCTAGCTGCCTGCTGTATCAGATGAGACCTCTAAATAGAGATTTAGTTGTACTCTATTTAGGAGTCTCAGAACCTTCCATGGTTCAGAATATTCAGTCCCCACAATCCTATTGACAGACACTAAGATTTTCTAAAATTTGATCACCGATTACTAAACTTTCTAAAAAATTAATTGACACATAGGTCTGCTAAACGTTAGTTATACTTATCATGAGGCTTCAAACCAATTCAAAGAATATTTCTGATAATTATCTGAAATTTTGGAAACCGGAGATATAGACTTTAATTTACAAGTGATTCAGTCTAAATCCTGGTATTGTATTAGTTCCTTGATATGTTGGTAGTCTTAAGAATAATATTGACTTGCTTATTCATATTTTGTAATAGTGTAATAATGAATATGCAGATATGATGTTTTGGGACTTCATGAGTTTGATAGTGACCGGAAGAGGATGTCAGTTATAATTGGTTGTCCTGATAAGACAGTAAAGCTGTATGTGAAAGGTGCAGACATCTCAATGTTTGGGGTTATACAAAAAACTATAAATTTGGACATTATTCGCGCAACTGAGACAAGTATCAATGCCTATTCATCTTTGGGTCTGAGGACATTGGTCATTGGAATGCGTAAGTTAAGTAGAAATGATTTTGAGGAGTGGCAGTCTGCCTATGAAAATGCAAGTACAGCATTGATTGGTAGGGGAAGATTACTACGGGCAGTTGCATCTAATGTTGAAAGAGATCTCCATATATTGGGAGCCTCTGGGATTGAAGATAAGCTGCAACAAGGTGTACCAGAAGCCATAGAATCCATAAGACAAGCTGGCATCAAGGTCTGGGTTTTGACAGGGGATAAGCAAGAAACTGCCATTTCCATTGGCTTTTCTTGTAAGCTTCTAACGAGTGAAATGACTCAAATAGTGATAAACAGCAATTCCAGAGAGTCTTGTAAAAAGAGCCTACAAGATGCAGTTGCCATGTCCAGCAAACTTGCAGCAATATCACCTGATAGTGAAAATATATTGAGAGGCACAGGATCTTCTAGGATTACCCTAGCTTTGGTAATTGATGGCAATAGCCTTGTCTACATTTTAGAGACTGAATTGGAAGAAGAGGTAAGAAATCACAGATGCTTTTTAAATGTTCAGATTGGTTTTCTGAGGTTTAGCTTTTAGGAATAAATTTTTTTTCTTGTTATTCTTTCTGATCCAGCTATTTAAAGTGGCGACAGTATGTGATGTTGTATTGTGCTGCCGTGTGGCTCCACTGCAAAAGGCTGGGGTTGTTGCTCTTATGAAGAATCGAACAGATGATATGACCCTTGCAATTGGAGATGGTAAGTTTCTGAATTGAGTATGGACTTCAGCTTGCCAATATTTTGTTGATAAATGCAGGGACCATTTAAGATACCATTTCTTTTGATGTGGACTAAATTTCACTAGCATGGAATATCAGGTGCAAATGATGTCTCGATGATCCAAATGGCTGATGTTGGGATTGGCATAAGCGGTCAAGAGGGAAGGCAAGCTGTAATGGCCTCTGATTTTGCCATGGGACAGTTCAGATTCTTAGTGCCCCTTTTGTTGGTCCATGGACATTGGAATTACCAAAGAATAGCCTATATGATCTTATACAACTTCTACAGGAATGCTGTGTTTGTCTTCATCCTATTCTGGTAACCATATCTTCAGCACTTTCACTTAATTCTGACATAGTACTTATCTTTGCCTGTAATTTTTTTCATTCTGCTTGCTTCTATTTGATTTGATCCAATGGGAAATGAATTGATTGACTCGAGTTAAACTTTGGTGTTTCTACTGGAGCTTGTTCGAATATTTTCTCTTCATCTATTTATGTAGTATTTGCTTTGTTTCATGTGTTATTAGCTCAAGGATCATACTAGAGCAAAATTTATTAAAATTTGCTATCTCAAGGATAGTTTAGAACAAGGTCCGCAATACCGTACTGTACCGAAGTTTCGACCTGGGCTCGGTACGGTACGGTATGGGTGTACCGAGCACTGTAGCAGGGCTACAGTGCTACAGTGCACCGTTTATAGTGCTGCAGTGCACTGTAGCACTGTACCGGTCATACCGTCCGGTACCGGGCGGTCCGCATACCGGTAACCTGTCGGACCGGTACGTACCGCCCCATACCGGGCGGTACACATCGAAACGGCAGACCTTGGTTTAGAACAAGGTTTGCAATATTGCTTAGTATAGGAGGTATTTATGGGTCTACCAATATATGTAGACTAGTTATCTAGGTGGTACGCTCAGTAGAGGGCCTATATTATCTGGTTCAAGGTCTGAACCGTCTGGTACCATTTGATACAAGGTTTATAATCCTTGGTATAGTGCCCGAACTACCTAGTATAACGTAGTATAGGCTTTGTACCGGATAGTTTTTTTTAAATTTTTTTAGGTTTTTCTCGAAAATTAGTAACGAACCAATGTATTAGCACTATATATTAGTATGGACCATTATGGTATCAGTCTGAGCAATGACATGTACACTATTAGTATACCAAATTGTGAACCTTAGTTTGTAACTCATGTAATATATAAGATACAACAAAAACAAAGTCGTAAGTCCCAAGTATTTACAGTCGGTTACATAGATCTTTTTCTATCATTGAGATATGTAAAAGGTCATATGTTTAGTTAAATTAAGAGTATTTAAATCTTTATTATAGTTTCCATCAAAGTCTTTTTAGATCTTCCTTTATTTTCCTCGTACCACTAATATTAATTATTTTATCTCTTCTAACTACCATATCTGGAGGTCTCCTTAGCATATGCCTATATCACCTTAAACAATTATCTTATAAATTTTTTTATTTAATTCCAAAGGTATTTGATGATTACACAAGACTTCTGACAGCCTTTGTTATTTTAACCATCTTGTTTTTACTCTATGAATAATATCTTTATCGATCTCTCTATCTTATTGAATAATTGATCTAAAATACCTAGAGTTTTTACTTAAAGGAACTTCTAATCCATTTAATTTAACTATATTCTTTTATCTATTTTTAAAATCACTAAAATTATATTTTATATATTCGATTTTAGTCCTACTTAATCTAAAACCTTTAGATTCTAAGGGTTGCCTCTATATTAATTTCATTTAGGTTTTCATCAACTAAGATAATATCATCAGCAAATAACATACACCGAGGAGGTCTATCATGTAAGTGACTAGTAAATTTATTTATTATTAATGTGAAAAGGTAGAGACTTAATAAGAATCCTTAGTATAATTCTATGCTAATAGAAAATTTACTAAATACATTCTTTATAGTTTTAACACTAGTAGCTACATTACCATACATATCTTTAATAACATCAATATAATTAGTGGATACACATTTTTTTTCTAAAACCTACCATAATAAATATCTAAGAACCCTATCATAGGTTTTCTCTAAGTCAATAAAAACCATATGTAAATCTTTTTTTTACCCTATATTTTTTTATTAATTATCCTAATAAATAAATAGCTTCTATGGCTAATCTTTCAAGCATGAAACTAAACTGATTTTCATATATATTTGTTTTAAGTCTTATCCTACTTTCGATAACTCTTGTCTAAAGTTTCATAGTATATAACTCATGATTTTAATTCCTTTATAATTTAAATAATTTTGTATGTTATTGTTATTTTTGTCAATTGATACTAAAAAACTCTTTCTTCATTCATTAGGCATCCTTTTGAATCTCATGATTTTATTAAATAAGCTAGTTAACCAAGCTATTTCCTTGTCATCTGAACTTTTTCAAATCTCAATATAGATACCATAAGGCCCCACACTCTTAGCTATTTTCATCTTCTTTTATGCGTCTTTTATTTCATTAGCTCTAATTTTATGAATAAATTTATAATTGTTAAATCTGCCACTACTATTTATCATTAAATCTAAATCATGTGTGGAATATTCATTAAATAATTTATAAAAATAATTTTTTCATCTTTCCTTAATCTCGTTATCATTAACAAGTATTCTTTGATCTTCGTCCTTAATGTGTTTAATATTATCTAAATCCTTACACTTTCTTTTACTAGCTTTGGCAATTCAATATATATCTTTTTTGCCATCTTTAGTACCTAATTTATTATAAAAATTATCATAATCTTTATATCTTATCATACTAATCACTTTTTTAGCCTCTTTTTTAATTCTTTATATCTTTTAAATTTTTTTCTCATTTTTATAATTTTGTCAATCTTTAAAACATGATCTGTTAGTAAAAACTATTTTTTGAATTTTCTTACACCACTGCCAACTCTCTATTAAGGTTACACCTTTACCTTTAGTTTCACCAAGAATCTCTCTTGCTAAACTTCTAATCTTATTAGTCATCATTGTCCAAATAATATTAATATTATCCTTATCTAAGTTCCAAATCGTCTCCCTTTCCATCTTATTTTTAAAAGTATTTACATTATCATCTTTTATATTCCACCATCTAGTGTTAATAACTTTTTCTACTATCTTTTTCTTTTTTTATTTTCTACAGTAAATAACTAATATCATCAACCTATGTTGATTTGTCAAACTTTCATCATGTATAATTTTACAATTCTTACAAATAATCTTTTTAGTGAGAAAAAAGTCTATTTGACTACTGTTGTGATCACTTTTATAAGTAATTAAATATTCATCTCTCTTAAAGTGAGCATTTACAATTATAAGATCATATGAAGTTGCAAAATCCGAAATCCAAAATCATACCACCATCTTCATTTCTCTTTCTATTACCAAGGCCCCCATATACCCCCTTGATATTTACCATATGTTTTCCCTAAATGATCATTTAAATCTCCTCCAATTATAAGTTTTTCGATTATAGGCATTTCTTAAATGATATCATCTAAACTTTCCCAAATATCTCGTTTGGTTTGATCATTCAATCCGACATGAGGGGCATAAGTACTATTGATATTCAAAACATCTTGTCCTTTCACAAATAAGATTAATATCCAAATCTTTGAGTGACACCACTTATCGTGGACAGTGAAATGTGGAGTATGTATATGACAGTGTTTGGTAACTTTGGATTCTGGGGACTGAAACATTTTTCATCACTAATGATTTGCATTATGTTCCAACCTGAATGCCTTGTTTCAAAAGCAACTGAACATCACCAAATATATCACTTACAAGCTCAGAAAGCAGTCAGATGAAGACAGAGATGGGTATGAAACTGATGGTCCTGAACTTACAAGTTAATCTACTACCAAGGTAAGCTAACTAGGTGGCTGATAGTGGGAGCTTGTGGTATCTGGCTCAAGTAATATAGAGGTAGTTAGCTGCTGTTTTCTTATCACAATAATCCAAATTTTGCTAAAATTTATTCAGAATGTCCTATAAGTATTCATGTTTGAACCCTTTTCCCATAATGTTCTAGCACAGATGTCCACCTTCTACCTCCTATAAATTGTCAAGAAATGACCATCTCAACAAAGTTAAGCTTATATTTTACTATTTATAAATTTTAGTTAATGGGGTATGTTACCATTAACAATCTACAATTTTTTATTTCATATATTGGATTGTTATGAGATGTTAAAGACCATTATTTGACTTTTGAATCCCATCTAGATGGTTCATTTGTACCTTCCACTTGCACTTGTAAGATCTAGATTGAAAATTTACTTTTAATACCTAAACTGGCATCTTGGTATCTCAATTTTTCTTCTTTGGTTTATGCAATATGTGTATACATATGTATGGTACATATACCATTTATAAAATGATCTGTCTCATTTTGAACAGAAGATTGGAAATGACATTTACTATCTATTAGCTAAGTAGAAGAACATGCAGAGTCAATTTCATTATATTGAAGTTGTCAAGCATACTGTCTCCTTACCATATAATATTTCACTCCTCATCAATCATCCTCAAATATGCCTAACAGAACATTTTTGGACTTTAGGTATGTGCTCTACACTGCCTATAGCTTGACAACTGCAATATCCGAATGGAGCAGTGTTCTATATTCTGTGATTTACACTGCTTTGCCAACCATTGTTGTCGGAATACTTGACAAGGATCTTAGCAGGTGGACATTGATAAAGTACCCTCAACTCTATAGGGCAGGGCAGAGCGATGAAAGATACAACCTAAAGTTGTTTATCCTCACCATGATGGACTCCATTTGGCAAAGCGTTGCTATATTCTACATCCCATATCTTGCATACAGACAGAGTGTTGTTGATGGATCCAGCCTGGGAGACTTATGGACCCTTGCTGTGGTCATTCTAGTAAACATTCACCTGGCCATGGATGTGTTTCAGTGGAACTGGATCACCCATGCATCTATATGGGGCTGCATTGTTGCAACAGTAATATGTGTCATCATCATAGACTCCATATGGATGCTACCTGGTTACTGGTACGCCCTCTTTCTCTAACCTATCTTATCTTCCTGTTGCATGACTATGTACTTCATAAGATTTTATACCATGTAGTAGGTTCTGTTCTCAAATCATTTTAGGAGTTTTGAGAAGCTGTCAGAATTTTGTTAATGATTTTATGTTCTTGATTAGGTTATTCGCATCATAATGCCATAACACAAAAAAGAGAAAATTGTAGTAGAGGACATCTTGGGGATGCATCTTCATATTTAGATTTATAACAGATGAGAGATGCTTGTATGAGTATCCTGGACTTACTGATTCCTCAATTTTCATGTCAGGGCTATCTTCCATATAATGGGAACAGGATTATTTTGGCTTTGTTTGCTTGGCATCATCATAGCTGGGATGCTTCCTCGTTTTACAACCAAGGCACTGACGGAGTATTTCATGCCTAATGATATTCAAATTGCAAGAGAACTAGAAAAGTATCAGAACATAAACTCAGCCACCACATCAGAAATTCCAATGAGCACACTGTCACAACCCTTGTGACAGTTCACCCTTTTTATCTTTTGTTCGTTCAACTTCTCTTTTTCTTTTCATCTGTATATTACTCTAATTCTTTCAGCTGAGAGTCCGATTTTTCACCCATTGCTAGCGTGTCAACTATCCAAAGGGTGTACTTATTTTCACAAATTTCAAATTAAGTCAAATTGGCATTGTACAAGATAGTGCAACCCCACAACCCAATCACTCTGTCCAAATAGAGTACTGTTATCGAGTTGTTTCTGGTAGCAATTTGAGGTTAAATATAAGACTATAGTTACAATGGTACCTTTGTACATGTATAATTCTTTGGAAGCTTGAATCTATAGTTACAATGTAATAGTTACGGAATAAATTGTCCAGTTCTGTAGAATGATGAAAACACTCTTTGTGGCAACTGTGGTATGGATTGTTACTTATCAGGTATCGGTCGTTGAAACTTCTGTTGAATCTTAAAACTGTCTAACACAATTAACATCAGGGATGATTAATTCAGGCAAGATGATTGTCTCGAAAGAGGCTGCACCAAGAAGATTCTGTAAACAAATAATTCCAATTGTTGGAAGGATGTAAGGAGAATTTTAAAGCCTATTTGTAGAATATGGGAAGCGAAAATGTTGTTTATGATTTGGTTTCAGTTTCTTTTATTGTAAGAATAATTTTGGTGATATTAAAATTAGTTTCAATTATTGTAAGATGATATTTTATTTTAGATCAATTATTTAACAAAATAAAGATATCGATGAAAATATTATTCATAAATTAAAAATATGATGGTTAAAATGACTATGGGCATCAGAAGTGGTGTATGATTGTCGAATATTTTTGAAATTAAAAAAATATATAAAATAGTTATAAGATCAACAATGTTTTATGAATATGAGTATTAGATAATTAACAAAAAAACATATGCAAAAATAAATAAAAAATATTGAGATGGAAAAACAATGTTTTATGAATAAGTTTATATTGTTAAGATAAGAATATTGAGATGAATGTGTAGAGTTACTAGAAAAAAATAAAAAAAATACATTTAAGAGGTGTGATTTTCGTAAATAACTAGGTATTAAGAATGAAATAAAAGAAAACCATTTAAGATAGTATGGACATATATTGTTAAGATATCTAGATACGATAATTAGAAGAGGTAAGATAATATTAGTGGTACGAGAAGAGATAGAGGAAAAGTTAAAAATATCTTAATAAAAACTATAAATAAAGATTTAAATACTCTAAACTTAACTAAGCATATAGTTTTTTACAAATCTCAATAACGATTAAAGATCTATAACCCAAATAGTTATGTCTTATTGTCACGGACAAACTTCTAAACAGCATGTTTAATGTAATGCTTATGTATGTCCGTATCTTTTGGTATGTTCATACTTTACACAATATGTAAAAGGACGACTGAAGGCTTAATAGTCCCATTTTTAGTCAGGTTTGGTGGCCGCTTTAGGCTGTAAATAAAGGTCGTGTCATGTGGACACTTGTGAAAGATATTCGGTCTGTAGTGGACCATTTTGACCCTTTGTTGTGTAACTGTTCGGAGCTTGTAAAGTATGTTTGTATTTTGCATTAGCTATGAAGTGTTTTCGGAGTTGTTTGCTTGTGGATCTCGAGTGAGGCGGTTTCTCTAACCCGTTTTCTCTTTTGTAGGTCTTATGGGACCATGGGAGGTTTCGGGGAGGCTGACCTTTGCGGACGGACACGCAAGGGTGCCGCACGACTTAGGCAAAATCAGCTAAGTCCGTGACAGATGGTATCAGAGCGGGATAAGTACTCATAGAAACGCTTGGCATGCAAACATGGAGGACCTAGCGGGGCTGCATTAAGGGCAGCTAGCACGCGCGACCGTTTTGGGGTAAACGGGCATGGAGATGCAGCAAAATGGAGTCGCTTAGTGGAGCGGGTATCTGAGATTGACATTCAGAGGAATGACCAACCCTTCGCACGAGAGGCACCATGAGGACAAGCAAATTGGGAAGAATGCGAAGCGCACAAAGGTTGGGATGGTTGAGTTTGAGTTGCGGCTCAACGTTGACAACTATACTTGATGGTGCTCAAGGCAAGCAAGGCGCTTGGTAAAGGATGAGACCACGCAAGGTGTAATGAGTTGCTCAGCGACCGAAAGAGTTGTGCAAAGCTCACAGAGGTGAGGAGAATTGCTAACTTGAAGAATTCGATACTCATGCAAGGGCTTATATGCGGACGATGGAATGTTCGCGGCCATCCCAAGGCGACCGGAACTCGACGCCATGGAGCATTAGAACTTTCTCTTCGGCATGTGAAGGATACGTCTGTAGGAGGCTAAAGTGTGCAGTGGGTTCAGCATGTTGCTAGGCCTTGAGTGGTGCAACGGGGACTGTATTGACGTGGAGTCGCAATCTAGCAAGTGCGCTTGTAGGAGGCAGAATAATGCACAGCTTGTTCAGCAAATCGGAGTAGTCCAAGGGGATGGTGGTCTCCGAAACTTTCAAAGAGAAAGAAGCGAAGAGAGATGTTACTCCAAATGGGACAGATATCTAGGAGGGATAAGTCTCGGATCTTCAGAGGGAAAACCAAGTGCAATGGACCGCACATATTGAGGAGTACCTCAAAAACCAATTTCACAAAGCTCAATAGACCGAGTGAGTGGCGAGGAGTCGTTGCTGTAAGATTATGTGGCCCTATTTAATTAAGTAAGATATATTATAGATATTATTGGATTCTGATTATGGTTATTGGCCAATAGAAAAGAAGTCAATGTTAAAGTAGGATTCCTTAGGAGATAACCTTGATGGGAGGAACTCTCCTAATAACTTATCCTAGACCCTCTGCTCTCGCCTATAAATAGACAGGACCTCTAGGGGCTATGTGTGTATTTTATGAGAGCATCTATGAGCGCATCTATGAACGCATTTATGAGCGCATCTAAGAGTGCATCTCAATTGAGAGATTAAGGTTTTTCTCTCAATCTCCTTCTCCCCTAATCCATCAATCTAGGTGGTCCTGTGAAAAGATAGGAAGAGAGGAGAAGGATCTAGTTTTCCTTGCAGATCCTCGCAGATTGATATTTCAGATCCGAAGATAGAGCGCTTGCAGATCAGATAAGGTTTATTCTTCTGAACAGCGAGAAAGGTACGCATCGTAATATTGTTAGATCTAATATATTTGATTT
>LVTN01000001.1:811846-895538 GCA_001649415.1 Musa itinerans
CCCCCCCTCTCTCTCTCTCTCTCTCTCTCTATTTTGTGTTTGTGGCTTAGAACAGTTTTCTTGGGCAAATTAAAGAGGCCACGGGATCAATTCTCCCCATCTCCAAGAATGAGTCAGGTAAATTCTGCCTACTGTGATCATGCATGTTGAGGTTTCTTCAACCAGACAAACACCTTCTTTGGCATCTGAGCACAAAAGTAAAACTGGAAGCCAATATTCCTTTACTCCATGTAGCTCTTGTTGACTCGGTGAAGATGATGTGAATTGGGATTGAACACCCGTGAATCACGTAGAAGATTGGTGATGTGCATCTTCTACTTCTTCTTGATGACAGCAACAGCCAAACAAGATCCACCCCTGCTTAATTTCTGACAAGTGGACGTAGCATCCCAATGAAAGCATGTGAATCAGAAGAACAAACTTGGAACACTTCCTGGCATGTCACCCTCTTGCCAATTCTAGATTGATATGGTGTGAATTAGATGTTGCGGCTTGCCTACAAATTCAAATGATTTAGATCATTTCATTAATGTTGTTCATTGATATGCATCATCTATGTGATGTGTGTTTTGATACTACTGTGACTAAATCTTTCCCTTCTTGATTACTTGATGTAACATGAATGACGCATCATTAGACATGGATGGCATGTAACTAGATGTCATGCAAGTGAGACGAACTACTGACATAGTGATGAACATGTGTGTCAATTTGGTCTATTAACCCTTGTACGACTATTAATCTGATCTAATCCCAATGTCAAGAACTATAAGATAACAATAACAATTTGTTTTGCAAGACAAAACACTACAAAAGTGCATTGTAGGTGGATATATTCTCACTCAACACTCCTTGTTATCTTTAGAACAAATCTATTGGCCTCACTTGTAATACTTCCAACGAGTCCAAAAAATATTTCATATGTATATTTCCATTATGTTACATTTAAGAGCTAGGTATAGACCTTAATACAGGGTTTTTTCCATGCTTGCTTTGCCATTATATGAGCCCATGAGAGTCACATCAGTCATGCAAGGGTGAGACAGCACACACACATATGCCCTCACAACTATCTAGATAGATAGATTGTGGATACACTGAGATTTATAGGGTTTAGCTAGTTATGTTGGTGGAAGCATCCCCAACCCTAAGGCAAGTGGGGGATATTTTGTGCAAGGATGGTTCAGTGGTGGTCTAGTGCTCCTCCAACCTTCAATGACTGATGGAGTCTTATCAGCCACCCCGGACATCAAAGGATGTGAAGCAGCCAAGCATCCTTGGACAGCAGCTGTTTTGGGAGGAGAAGTTTCCATGTCTCCATGTTCCTGGTGGGAAGAAATGGCTGCAAGATCCAAGAGAGATGTGTGGGTTGGCTGGGACAAGAAAAGTTGAGCCTCGTGGAAGGGCATGGGAGAAGTGGGAGCAAAGTGCATTCAAGTGAGGTAATGGTGGGGTCTTTTGGAAGTGTTCAAGCCCCACTTGGTGTGGAATGATGACATATTGCACTCAAGAAGAATAAGAAGAAGAAGATGCTGCATCTGTTGGATGCATTTGATCTTTCTCTTTCTCTTGAGGGAAAGCAGTATCAATTCTCACAAAGCATTTCTCTTAAACACTACTATGGCCATTTCTTATTCTTTCTCTCTTCACATCATGTTCATTCTGCAAAGGAAATACCATCAAAGATGTAATACAAACATGCAGTGACTAATACTCTCCCTTGAAGGATTAATATCATCATGATCTCACCCACCATCCTCATCAATGAAAATTAGTGAGGTCTCCCCTCTAATGAAACTATTCAATGTATATGCCAACATCAAGATGGTTTTTGGGGAGTGTAGCAGCCGCACAGATATGGAGTGTGTGCACAATATTGTATTGCAAACAAAGAAGATAATTGTTGGGAGACACCGACCAAAAGAACCTTTGCCATGCTTTAGAGAGATGTGTTGTGCCTCCTAACCTTTGCCATGATTGGCCCCATCGAGGAGCAAAGCTTGGACAGTCAAAACATATGATATCATTCCACATGTTGATCATTATGGATTTGTACTTCTATTCTACCATTCTAGACAAGGAGATTAATTGTTTCTCTTTTGCTAATCCACTAATCATGCAGTTCTAACTTGTGGAAATAATTTATAGATATCATAAACAATAATTTATGCTAATAACTGACCATGTGTGATGCCAACTTCAACTAGAAACTTAGGTTTATGAATTTGTCTAGGTAACTTCCCTCTGAACTTGTTTCATGAAATTGGATGTTACATAAATGTGTAATCCATTTCATGGATTGAATATATCAGCATGATCTACATATGTTAATCCAAGGAAATACATCACTTGATTCAACTTTGCATGTACATTATCCTTCCTTCTCTTTCATAATTTCTTGCTTTGAGTTAGAGCCTCAATCTTCACATACATAGTAGCTGTATTCATATCCATCTTAAAAGCTGATATGCTTGTCTAATTCTTCTGCACAGCATATTTTTTGTTCATCCAAGTTTCTTTAAAATGATCATGAAATTTGTATGTCTAAATTGTATATTCATAACCATTTCTACTGATCAAAATTTGACTTGGATATCACTTACCAATATTAGAACAGGCAGTATGTTTTCACTGGACAGAGTATAATCTGGTCTCAAATATATAGGATGAGATAATCAAAGTCCAGTAGCATCATGTTGACCAGATGGTTGACATTAATTATGATTACTTGCAAATTAGGTATTTTGCTCATTAATTATAAATCAATACAATCACAATTAGTGATTTCCGACAATCAGCCAAAAGTTTACTATCTTAATAAAAATCTTGGGTGTACTATAAATAATGTTTCTTAAAATATGTCAGATGAAAAGTAAAATCTGACAAACTTTCTTTCACTTTGGTTGAAGACATAAAAAAATATGGATGTCACTATATAATTTATTGCTGTTGTGCTCACATCACAAGTTAACTTTAGTAAGAAGAAAAGTCACAGGATTACTCAATTGGAGTTTGGAGAGACTATGCAGTGTATGCATCCGATCTTCAAAGAAGCAGAAAACAACTTAAGCCATAAAAGTTGAAGACAATCATTGTTTCGGATCAATTTAGAACCCTAAAATGAAGCTGCACTGCAAAGCAAAGCACATGGAGGGCCCTTTGGTGAAGTAATCAGAGACCTTTTTGCACAAGAAACAGACAGGACAACATGCATTGACATTGATCATGCAGATGAATGATAGAAATATGAGCAAAGGGACAAATGCCACAGGCTTGACCTTGTCCGCCAACATCACATTCACCCCAAGATTTCATCGGCACAATGAATCGTTCACTCCCTCCTCGTAGCCTAGCTTGTAGGATGCTGTTGGTGACTTGATTAAAGTGAAGAGCATGGCAAACAAAACATGTATCTTGTGCCTTTTCTTATGGTCTAAAGCAAATGTTAGGCAGATTCCACTGCTTTGATGCTTTGATGATTTGAGTTGGTGCATGCGACGAAGGATCGATTCCATCGGCGGTTTGTCCTACTGCTGCAAACATTTATTTGAGTGAGCGGTCGGTGAAAATTTCTATTTCTGAGATTAAATCTTTCTTCCTGGAGATGGATCTAATTAGACCTTTACTATACTGACTTACCAATTAGAGTATAGTACTTCCATTGTATTTTTCCTATCCAAGCTAGAGTAGATCATAACATTTCACGGTAACAACATGATTGATGGAATCACACCGCAAGTTCATCTGGAATATTGATGATTGGTGATTCACATGTTGCAAGATAAGAACAATCCTGATGTCCGTGGTGAAGAAGAAGGACACATCTTTTCTTTGGTGTCGAATAGCACTGTAGAAGACAATCACTGATCCACTGACTCAAATGCTACAGGTTCATGTGGATGTGTCTGTCTCTATCTTGTTGGATGAACCATGCTTTGTTATTTAAGCTACGAAAGAGATCCACCACCTTCTGTGCTACAGTAGGAGCCTGTTTCATTTACCATGAGACATCATTTTATTGTGCCTCAATCAGTGCTTGGAACATCATTGCTGAAGATGTTTATAGAATTGGTTTCTCATTTATAATTCAATGGAACAATCATCTGAACTATGTCAAATTAATGTTTCAGACTTTTGTTTGCCCTGGAGGAAATACGACAATTGCAAACAGCTCATTCGGGACTCTTAAATTTACATCAATCCACATATGCTTCTGCTTCCCTCTGCTGCATTCATTAATGCATACGGTATGTGATGGATGCATGCATCCAACAAAGAAAGCAGGTGGACAGTATAAATACAAGTGCTTGATGCGAACAGTCTGATAGAGTTCAGATCCAAATTTATACGGTTTCCAGCTAGAATAATCTAAACTGCATACGTATTGTTAGTGATGTTGATCAGTTGCAAGAACTCATGTTTCTTGAAGAAGGTGAAATGGAGTTGCAGAGTGGCCATGCAACCAAAGAGGAGTTGGTACAGTGAAGCTGTGATGAGCTTTCACCAAACAAGTAAGACAAGAACAGGAACAGGTTGCGATGGCCAAGAAGGCACCACCATGGCCATGGCCATCCCTGGGGGGGTCTTCGGTGGGGGAAGGCAGAGGTGAATCCCAGCTGGGAAAGAAAAAAGAGAGCGAGCGTCCGCACTCCCCGCGTCGTCGTCTGCTTGTGCTGCGAAAAGAAGGCAAAGCAAACCGAACTCTGGGCCAACCCCCGGTCTCCGCCATTTCCACCCACCATGTGTGCTTGCTTGGACTTATCCCTACCCGTCCCCCACGCTTCTTCTCTCCCCTTCTCCCTTCTTTGTTCTTTTCTCTAGGGTTCCAATGTGTGTCATGTCAACCCTAATATAGCAGGGAGCGTTTCTTTGACCACAGCTTGGATGGCCATCACATGCCACTGTGGTGCACATAGCCAAATCCCTACTTTGCCACCCTTTGAACATGCGATCAATGCCACTATGGTGCACAGAGCCAAACCCTACATTGCCCCCCTTTGAACATGGGATCACTGCCAAACCCTCCTCCAGTTCTTCTCCCCTCCAAGATTGTGATAGGCTTTGCATCAGGACATGCTCATGGCATTGGCTTTCTGGAACTTGACCCCGAATGACCTTTCAGGTACAGTAGTAATGGATGAGCATCAGAAAAAGAGTTGTCTGATGGCTAACCCTAAACTACAACTTTACTCTTTTCTGCCAGTTTGGTACAGCTAAAACAAAGACAAGAAATAAAAGATTTGCAAGGTGCAATAGTGGGTGGCAAAAGCTGATGGAGTAATTGGAGTTTCACTAAATACTATTCTATTCATTGGAGTAAGAAAACCATACAAGGAATTTGAGACACTTCAACTTCATCTAAATCATCTGATCCATCCCTAAATTTTGCTTCCCCACAAAGAGACATTCTTGTGCACAACACAAGCATGTGTACAAACATGGTGTTGGAGTCACTCTCATCCTTATTTATTCATGTATTGTGGTGTGGTCTCCCAACCCCCCCTTCACTTGCACTCCTTGCATTGAGCTTGCTCTCCACACACACTCTCTCTCTCTCTCTTTCCACACCAAGCCTTAGCCATGGATATCGAGCAGACTCAGGATGGGAAGAGCAGCCTAAACAGCGGCTCCAACCCCGACCATGCGGTCGTGGAGCCCGTACGCTCGCGATGGACCCCAAAGCCGGAGCAGGTACTCATACTCGAGTCCATCTTCAACAGCGGCATGGTCAATCCGCCCAAGGAGGAGACGGTGAGGATCCGAAAGCTGCTGGAGAAATTTGGCGCAGTTGCCGATGCCAACGTCTTCTACTGGTTCCAGAACCGGCGGTCGAGGTCTCGTCGTCGCCAGCGCCAGCTACAGGCTGGCCTTGCGGCCGATCCGGGTGCTGCGGCGGCGGCCTCATGCCATTTCGGGATCGCGGTGTTGCAGGAACCAGCTTCATCGCGCTCCTCTGTCACTTCACCCAGTAGTTCTACCGGAGGCTTCTTTCCTAGCTCTTCTTATGCTTCTTCTTGTTCTTCGTCCTCCTACGCTAGCTTTGTGGGTGATGAAAGTGTTGATGATCTCTTCTCGATCTCTCGCCACATGGGCTTCGCAAAGAGCACTCAGAATCCTTTCGAGTGCTGCTCTTCGGATGCCCCGCAGTTACAAGATCAACCAGGTTGGTGCTTGGTGACTTCTCTGAAGAAGATTGATCGAGAATTGTGCTTCTTGGATGGACTGATTGAGTTATTTGAGTTACTTTGACTCTGCACAAAAATATTGAGTCTTTGTTCTTAAATTTTGCTAACCCTCACATCGAAGCCTCCTCACAATCTTTACTTGCACAAAAACATCGAGTCTTTGTTCTTGAATTTTGCTAACCCTCACATCGAATCCTCCTGGCAAATCTTTAGTTGCAGAGAAAGGATGTTCATGTTTCTCGAAAGCTTGGTCTTCTGACCTCCTTTTCATTTTCTTGATGACTGCATCCATGCTACTTGAAACCCTAATCTCAAAGATGAGCATCTTGCTTGATTTCCCTTCCATCTTCTTGATCATTACCAGCTGAAAATGTTACGGATCTGGATCTCAAAAATGAGCATCTCGAATTCTTTTTCATCCACTCCCTTGTCACGTTGAGTAGACCCTTTATGTAGCTTACATTTTCCTTGCCATCACTTCCAAGTCTCTAATAATGATTGGACTATGAACAGGAGATTGTTTCTCAAGTAGTAAGAGTGGTGTTTGCTTGCTCAAATCCACTAGATTCATGGATGCAGGGACGATCATGGTGTTCATCAATGGGGTCCTCTCCGAGGTGCCGAGGGGTGCATTTGACTTGAAAGCTATGTTTGGTCACAATGTGATGCTTGTGCACTCTTCCGGAGAGCTTCTTCCTGTCAATGAGTATGGATTCCTAATGCAGAGCTTGCAAATGGGTGAAAGTTACTTCTTGGTGAGACGTTCCCCTTCCAGTTTAACTCCTTGTAACACATTATTCTTTCCTTTTCTCTCTCTTTCTATCTATCTCTATCTATCTATCTATCTATCTCTATCTATCTTTTGTGGCAGGTTTCTTCACCTACTTAGCCCGACTCCCGTTACATCTGCACTGGCCAAGAGGTGGTAGTTCACATCACTAGCCACTTGAAAGCATGTATACGGACGAAGCTGTTGTACAATTGCACTGGTAGCAATCGAAGTACTGAGGACTTGCTGATCACTGAATTGAGGCCATCATTTGATGTCCAAATTAGTAGTTACCCTATGGATAGAGATATGTTGTAATCCTGCACTGGTGTACTTTAGGTGGTTGTGGCTTCAATGGAAATTGGATTGATAAAATCAGAATAAATTTGTATTTTGTGAAGCTGATTGATGGTGCTAAATCTTCGAATTGTCCATATCTGTGCTAGTTTAGAAAGAGAGGCAGAATGAGGGACACATGAGATAATAATGCTGAGGATAAGTAATGGTTTCATTCTTATTTGGACAGAGAGAGACAAAAAAAAAAAAAAAAACTTTCTTTTTATTTTCTTAAAGCACAGAGATGCTATCTTTTTGCAGAATCCATGACAAGATATGTTCACTTAGAAAAGTGACAGTTAATTTGGTTACTGTTATGTGGTTTTGTTAATGGTGATCTCTTTGTTACCACAATTGTTGTGATTCAATACCCTCAAAGAAAAGCTAATGTTATTAAATGAAGTGAATGCAATGTATTAATCAGAAACCCAAGAAGGATTCAGAAGGATATGTGGCTAAAAAAAGCTTCACAATTTTTTCTTTCATGAGAAGAGTAGTAAATCATATTGCCCAAATTTTCTCTTTTTAGTTTTAGTTTCCCTGTTATTTTCTTTTTTATTTTTTTTATTTGTATCAGCAAAGACTGTAAATCATAGTCCAGCTCAAAGGACAGCATGAATTGTTGTAGCTCAAGTTATTAATAATATATGACAAAGTGATAAGTGATAATAGATTATTCTCTTTCATAAATATGTTGTAATATAATATTTTCATTTTGTTAGACATTTGGGATAGGTAAAGATTTTGAATTGACTTATAAGAGTTTAACGGATATACTAGTATGGATTAGTTATCCCATCAAGCAGGTTGCAATAAACAATATCAAAGCTGACACATGGTGAAGGATTCAAAGGATTACCCATAGATGGTTTAGAGGATCATTATAAAACTAGGTTTGCTCTCATGAGTATATTATTATTAATTTGGGTTTAAAAATTAATGGATCAGCTATCCTCATTTTAGTGTGAATTAGTTTACATTTATGAATGCCAACATATTCAAATCTTTGGAATGCTATTATGTTTGTTAGCATCTGTTCTTAGTCGACATGAAGTAAGAAACAAATCTTCCTATGTTTCTGTCTTCTTCTTGAGGTCCTCGGAGTAGGAAGCTTCTTCTTCCAAAAGATTGACCAAAGCGGGCCAACCTTATGGATCACTGAAGCCCAGCTCTGGAAGGGCATTAGGAGAACTTGCAGACCTATGCAAGAGCAACACTGATCTCGGATCATGTTCTTTTCCTTCTCTTGGATGTACTTTTTATGCCATATTCATACTAACAAATATATGTGAGAACAATTTTAGAGTGAATTATAGCATGAATTTGATCTATTTGATGATTGGATGTAACATGAGATGCCCTCGTGATCCCTTCTCACAATGCATAGGAAGTGATATATGTGATAGAACTGACTCTGTTTACATAGAAAAGCTTTCCAGTCTCCGGTTCACAGGGCTTCTGAATTATGCTTCTTCATCATACTTTTCTTGAAATTGCAGCAGCACATCTCTGGTTCCGATTATTTGTGTTCTTCTTTTCATTTCCAAGACTCCATTACACTAATTCAATATAATGGATTATATTGGTGCAAAATCTGTCCTGTTCTTTTCTGTAGCTGCACTAATAGCTTCTATTATCTATAGATGTTTCACTCCAAAATGCAAATGTATATAGCTTCAATTATATAAAATAAATTGCATTTGTTAATGGCATCCTAATTTTTTGTTCTGATGATTGGAAGATCCTGAGATGTGGATCTTGGTTACACAAAGGAGATACAGTCCCCACTGTAATCGAACTTTGATAGTAGCAGTTTGTTAAGACCACTCGGATTGCTGAAGAGGTAAAAAAAAGTTAGATTTTATCCATTTATGCTTCAGTTTTGCAGAATCAACCAGTACTGGTGTTCTCTTTAGTATGAAATGAACACATGACCAATTTAGAACCTACAAGGATCTTGAAAGGCTTGTGACAGTAGTCAATGTGACTTTGACGATGTGTTTAATTCTGTAGTACAGACATTTACAGTATTGTGAAATGGACACAATATACATCAACAGTCAAGGTGTCCATCTACCTATTTTCAACATCATTATGGCCTAACAACACAATGTTTCAGAAATTAATGGTGCAAATTTCATGTGAGGTTAATCATTATCTCCTTTTTAACATTTTACTGTCACTTAACAACATTGCCATGAGTGTGCTCCACATAATCTATGATGCTCTAAGCACCACGTCTCCTCTTAATAGAAACATGCATCAAGTGGCATATTATTGAGTTAGCAGCCTTGTTCTTCCAAATCTGTGAAACAGATAGCATCAGTACCTTCAACTTCATACTGTGTGTGATTGTTATGGCACGACTCCTTTCTTAATCTTAAACAGTATTATCTTCTATTCTAATCCATTCTTTTTGCCCTATCACTGTATATTGAGAGAGAGAGAGAGATCAGAAGTGGTGGAAAAAGCTTGAATGTGGAGAATCTGGAATTTTTAGAATTTCTGAAGTAGAAAATTTCTACCTTTGTAATCTTTATATAACATCTTATGACCACCTAAACCAAATTAATAGAGGAGGTTGGGAAGTAGAGATCTCTGGTTTGACTCTCTATTCATGAACAAAAAAAGCAAAGGGAAAAATTTCAGATAAAAACCTGAAAAGTAATGAATGTAGTGAACTCCAAATGGACTTTCTGAGAGTAGATAAACTAGACTGGAACATAGACATTGCTTCCTTTTTCTTTTTTGGATTTTTCATGAACCTTATATATAAACTTATGCTGTAGACTTGCAATGATAGCTAAGCTTTACTAATATTAAAATGAACCCTTGCCATTGCATCTGCCACTGCAATTGCAATTTTAAGGCATCAAAGAGGAATATTTGCTCCTTAATAACACAGATGTCATGACTTTTCTAGGTGACAAATAAGATTCTCTGCAATGTTGAATCACTTAATAAGCTTCATCCAGTTTTTATACTTCCTATGTGTTGTTTATGTCCTCATGGGAGACAACAATTACATAAGGTAGAAAAAGTAAATGAAAAATGCATTAAATGAGCATCTTACGAAGGAAGTTTTTTTTTATGTGTGGAGGCTTCCTTTCTTGATAATTTCTAATGAACAGTCAATGCTCTTTAGCACAAGAAACATAAATATTCTTCTGCTTTCAGCCCAACAGAGATTGATTCTCCTTGATTATGAAAGTTCACAATATCGTATCATACCAATATTTCGACTTGAGCTCGATA
Source organism: Musa itinerans (assembly GCA_001649415.1). Taxonomy (NCBI): domain Eukaryota; kingdom Viridiplantae; phylum Streptophyta; class Magnoliopsida; order Zingiberales; family Musaceae; genus Musa; species Musa itinerans. The sequence continues at coordinate 822,392 of LVTN01000001.1, forward strand.
GGGATATATCGAGTACTATAATAATGCTACAGTATATCACTATAGTGGTACAGTTGGTACAGTTCGATCCTGCAAATCTACTCCATAGTGTTTGGATGTGACATCTATCATGATTTGATTCATGCTGGTTTCTTTATTTACTCTGATTCCCAGCTCCACCTATAATGACAACCATAAAAGCTGCTTTCCAATTAAATATCGTGGTCTTGACCATACATTTTCACTCTGTCCATTGGTATGGAACGAACTATCATGAGAGAAAAACATCATCTGGTGCAAGAATTTAGTTAGCATTATAAATTGATCTAATGGTACCTAATAAAAGTCAAAGATTAATATTATATTACAGTACATGAATATAGTTAGCATTATAAATTGATCTAAAGGTAACTAGTAAAAGTCAAAGATTAATATTATATTGCAGTGGATGCCACCATTGCCATGTTTGGCAGGCAACATGGCAAAAGGACTTCCTATTCCTTTAGGTCTCTTTACTTGAATTCTCTTCTTCCCTGTGTAACTTCTCTGTTCTCTTTGTTTCAAACAGATAAATATAATGCTGTCAGTTATCAGAAAACTTTCAACTTCAGAAAAGCCATGGAAGATCATCCTGAGTTGAGTGAGGGTGCTGCTATATGGTTTCTTTGCTCATAAATTTATTTTTAAGAGAATCGATTGGAACTTTACTATTATACAGATTTTTTCCATGACCTTCTGCAACCAAATAATCAATACAGAAGCAAAAGATGACTGGAACAGTAGTGCATTTCCAAAAAAGTAGGATTTGAACATGGATCGAACCCAACTACTTATTAAACCTGCTAGCTTTGTGGACCAGATACATTCATTCATTCATTCATTCTACAAAGGCAAGCCACAGTATGATCTGAGACCATCTCTCTCTCTCTCTACAGCAAATTTCTGGAGCAGCTAATGTCAGGACACTTCAAAAGCGCAAAAGTGATAATCTAACTCTCTACCTACTTGTTCTTAGCAACAAATTCTATTATCACCTAACTTCAATAATCATTGAAATTCCTGTTCTTTCATGGCCCGAGTAATCGATGCTCAAGTCATATAAACAGCCTTTTTTTTATTTGTATATGTAAAATTTGGATTGAGGGTACTAAAAAGTCCACATTTTTTCTGCCTCTTTGAATGTTAAGCAGCATTCAGCAGAGCAAATGTCGAACCCACATTTTTTCGTTCTCCTTGATGGTATGCACTTTGAACCTGAATTCTGGCAATGTCTCCTTAAATTGTAATATCCACCGCGGTACATATGGCTCAGAGAGACTCCAACCCACATATTTGTTGGTTGGTCCTCCTTCCCTCCTACCAGAAACTGTACTGAATGTTAAGCAGCATTCAGCAGAGCAAATGTTGAACCCACATTTTTTTCATTCTCTTTGATGCTATGCACATAGAAACTGAATTCTGGCAATGTTTCCTTCAATTGTACTAGCCACCACAGTACACGTTGCTCAGAGAGACTCCAACCCACATCATTGTTAGTTGGTCTTCCTTCCCCCTACCAAAAACTGTACTGGGAATTTAATTAGCTCTCTCTTGCACTTCAAATGTATTTGGCCCATGCAAATTAACTCTAGCATTCATTTCTCCTCTTACTGCTCTTCCACAAGATTCTGTCGTCGGAGACATACATGATGAGTTCATACATTTATGGACCGAGGCATTTACTACAGTATCAAAGAAGGTCCAAATTAGAAGGAAGAAGCAATATTATATTTTAAATAAAAAAAATTATAATATCAAATGGCGTACATGACGACGTTCACAAGCTTGAGACCTATCAGACTATCATTTCGAATAACAATGCACTAACTAACTCGAATATCTCATATATTATATAGATGAGTGATTCATCAATGATAGTGTTACATGCAGCAGCAGCAGCTGTTTATTGTACATTTGCATCAATAGACTAAGTTTACTTTACTGCGTATTTGTTACAATTTTCTTCTTAGTATGTCATTAGCATCCTATTCATCTCCTCCCGAAACTTGATTACAACATTGAGTTCGAGCATCGATCGGCAGGGAGGTACATGAGGCCATCCACCTGCGCCGAGGCCTCGTCGAAGAGCCACTTCTCCAACAGCTGGTCGTCCTCCATTCCCTGCTTGGCTTCATCATACGCAATGCCGCTCATGTTCTCGAAGGAGAGCAGTGAGGCCAGGTCCTCATGCATCATGGTCTCGAAGCAACCGCGATCGCCTTCAGCTTGCACCTTCTGTAAGATGATGGCATTGCTGTTGCTGCTGCTGCTGCTGCTGCCGTTGTTGTTGTTGCTATCAGTAATGGCGCTTCCCTGCAGCTTCCCTTCTTGTGGCGAGGAACGCATCCAACCTTCGAGAAGCCTGGAGATGTTCTCGGTGCTGCAGGCGTAGATCGAGGGTGCCTTGTGGAACCTGACGGTGGCGATGTCCTGATTCCTTGCTTCCATGTTGTCAAGGCAGATGGAGCTCGTACCACAAGTCATCTCGTAGCCATCTGCAGCTGCCTCATGGTTCTTGATCTTCTTCTTGAGGTGTGTGTTCCAGTAGTTCTTGATGTCATTGTCTGTTCTCTGGGGAAGGTAAGAAGCTATGGCTGCCCATCTACCTTGCAGGGAAATCAATCCCAAGAGAAAGAGCTACTTAGTGGACATGCAACAGCATGTAATGTAGCGAGGCCGAGGGAGGTCACCTGTTGCCAAGCAAGGACTGCAGTTGGATGATGATCCCTTCTTCATGAGGGGTGAAGTTGCCACGCTTGATGCCAGGCCTCAGGTAGTTTGCCCATCTCAACCTGCAGCTCTTACTGCATCTCGTCAGGCCTGCAACTCCCAGGCAAGAAGAACATGGCAATCCATAAGAACAAAGACAAGACAAGAAGAAAGATTTGGAGAAAGACGTGCAGTGTTATTTGTGGGATGCAGGCATTACCAGTATTTGTGGGAACTGATCTCCAGTTGCCAGGCCCATGCTCTTGGATGTAGGAGACGAGGATGATGTCCTCTTCAGGAGTCCATGGCCCTTTCTTGATGCCAACCTTGTGGCAGCAAGGAGGCCTTCCCATTGATGTCGCTTAGCTTCTTCTACTCCTCCTCCTCCTCGTCTCTGCCGACCTTTTCTTCTGCCCTCCCCTGTTGAGCATGTGACTCCTTATATACAAAAGATGACCTCGAGGGAAGGGAGACCTCCCTTTTCACCTACACATCATCGACCTCTCTGACTCATCCTGGTATAAAAATCAGCCTTCGTTTCCTCCGCCTCCTGTCTCTTTTCTTCCTCACATGAACCAACAGCTCTCCAGAAAAGTAGAAGCCATCAGATAACCACGAAAGCACCACCATCTGTGAACCCTAGCTACGGTATCCATGGACATGACTAGATATGTATGTGTATCTGTCAATGGAAACGGGGCAACAGAGATGCGTACGCACGTCCTTCTCATGCAGTTGCCATACAACGGGCTACGCACCATTTACACGTGCAACTACACGTGCAGAATAAATACACATCGGACATGTGTAGATAGATAGATATGTGCAGTCACATAGTATGTATAGGTTTCAATGCTTGGCTCATGCATAATTGATATATGAACCGTAACAAGGAAAACAAAAAAGAACTAAAATATGTCCAAATATATTGACCATAAGGCATTAATCGTGATAGTTGATGAGTCATGATCGGGTGAAGTTGCAAAAACATAAATAAATAGGTTAACAATCTAAATCATACTATTTAGACTTCCTTATCCCACATTTAAGTTCTCTAGTTGACGAGATTACTGTGGGTAAATTTGGAGTTCCCTTCATATATAAGATTAGGTGAAATATTAATCGATATAATATTCTCTTAAACTGACAATGTAATTTTATCTTAACATATAATTCTCTCTCTCTCTCTCTCTCTCTCTCTCTCTTCTCTCTCTCTCTCTCTCTCTCTCTCTCTCTCTCTCTCTCTCTATACCTTCATGGCCAACACAAAATTGTGTTAATTTTCTTTTTTGCAACCCTCCTTATTTAAACAAGAAATGTAAATTGAGTCAGCAGAAATAATAAATTGGTGATAAATACCGAGTAGAAATTGCTTTAGATTTTTTAAAGAAAATGTAATGCGTCGAGTAGATTGTGCATTTTGTTTTGACACCAACATAGATCTCAGTAGAATGATCGATCGATCCTAAAAGTCCTCCTATAACTACCCGACTAATAAAACATTTTTCCATATATTTCATGCAGTTCGCATAAAGCAATCATTGACCAAATCAATTGCAAGGTATAAAGCAATTAATATGCCACATGAAACATTGACCACCCTCACCCATCTCTCCCTTGTTGGTCAACGAGTCAAAGAGTATGTTTAGTTGATGTAAATAATAGCTTATGAAGCTTGAATCAACACTCCCACTTAATACAATATAGTCATACAAATTAAAACCCAATAATTGTTGAAAAAAAAAACTCTTGCAAGGTGAGCCAACATAGATGTTGCTATTGTAATTGAAATAAATAATCTCTTTTGTATTTTTATTGGTTCATTGTTTACTTCCCGAATTATCATTTACCAAAAATTACCATTTGTAGAACTTATCATTTATCTAAAGCTCTTCGTGAAAATTAATGCAAACTTTCATCCGTGTCACATCTTCAATGACCACTACTCCATGAGATGTCATCTCGATGACCTTAAAATTTTCTTCAATACAAAAATAAATCTTAAATCTACGTGCTATATAGCACAATGTCATGCCATAATTGCTGAGGCAATTCGTTGGCGGCATACATATATAGATAGGAGGAGCAAATTATTAATAGCGCAAATAGCAATACAATTGTAATGGGTTGATGGATTTAACACAAGAAACGTGGCAAGTCCCCTATCATATAAATGTAAGTTCTCATCAAGTTGGGGTGCGTCCGAGTGCAATAAAAACAGCATATTGACATGTACCATCAAACACATGACTCAATTGGTCTTTCCATAAAAATGTATTATTGATGATTATTAATGGCATCCTAGTTTTTGCATGCATACATCTCAAGATTACTATAAATGGGTGGAAGAAAGTAGTATCTTATTTTATTATGAGAACAAAATAATTGGAGGCAGTGTTGGGTTCACTATTAGGGTTTGCCTAACCACGTGAAAGGTGATTTGGATAATTATATTAAATTATAAATTATAAATAAAAAGTAATAAGAAACATGCGATGAGTGTAATTGTTGTTGTTGTTTTTTGGTAATTAGTTACTGCCTGTTTGTATTTGGGTCATTTCAAATCAAGTCACCTATCGATGCCATGCAAATTAGGATTGTAATAGTTCTTCAATTTGGATTATATACATGTAGCAAGCATTTCATGATTCATCCTCAATCATTCTTTAACTAAAAAACAATGATATAAAATAATGATTATGATCCAAAAATCTTTTTTTACAAGGGCATTTGATCCAACAATTAAATAAAAATTGGGTCGAATTTTTTAAAAGTTATAAATTTATTAGGTTTTTCTTAACAATGTAAGCTTTTAAAAATATTAATAATCCAATTCAGAATTTTAAGATGATATCAAAGCTCGATCTAATCAGGTTGGGTTAACCCTGGTTAGTTGGTCCGATCCTAATAGTGTAAGTTTTTTGAAATACTAATCATCTAATTCAAGTTTTAAGATGATATTGAAGAAAAACATAGGTTGATGCTACTTGATTTAATCGGGTCGAGTCAAACCAGATTAGATCAGGTTTGGTTCGGTCGGGTCCTCGGAATATATGCGTTTTTGAAATACTAATCATCTAATTCAGAATTTTAAAATCATATGAGAATTGGACATAAATTCAAATCAGATTTGAAAGAAAAAAGAGATGGATGCTACTCGATTCAATCGGGTCGAGTCGAGGGTCAAGTTCGGTCCGATCCGATCCTAACAATAAAAGCTTTTTGAAATACTAATCATCCAATTGAGACTTTAAAGAGGATATCAGAACTGGTCATAAGTTCAAAAAACTTTGAAGGAAATATTCAATCAGGTGGAGTCAAAGGGGGTCGGATCGAGTCAGGTCCAGTCCGATCATAAATTTTAAGATGATATCAGAATCGATCATAAACTCAAATCAGATACTAGATTCAATAGGGTCGAGTCAAGCCCAATCAGATTGGTCTGGTCCAATTTGATTCAATTTTGCACTTGGAACAATCATGCTATCCGATTAGGAACAAGTTATGCTCAGTAAAGTGTGCTCGTGATCATCAAGAGGATCAGATTCTTTCAAGTGTTTCTTTGAAAATGGAAAAAAAGGACATCAATTTCCAAATAATTATAATCATACTATTGATGATGATGATGATTATAATATTATTATTACTGTTATTAGAAAGATATATAATAAAAAAAAGGATAACTACGTATTAATTGGCTTAATGTCGACTGCAAACACTGGATGTTCATTTATATTCGATGGGATCAACTTGTCCATCGTTAATCCCTGCGTCAAACACGAACAACTACAACCTGTACTTCCACCCCAAGCCGCTCATCTGATGAGACTTCATGGGGAGCGCATCCATCCAAGGAAGGCAAAAAGGTGTCTCTTTCTCAGTAAAACCAGTCGGATGCTTCAGCCTTCTGCAATGGATCTTCCATCTTCCCGTGAAATGCACCAGCATGGTCAACGGTGGGTGTACTGAAAGCAGACCCGAAGCCGAACTGACCACCCATCCCATTGGACTGGTTGCCGAGTTGCTGCTCAAATGGCATCGCATCCTCATGCAGAGAGAATTGTTGCTGCTGTTGTTGAAGAGGAGGTATGCCTCCCGAGCTGAAGCTTTTGGTGTCATTGAGATTGTGATCATAGTAACTCATCAAGTCATTGATCGATTTTTGGACATCAGGAGGAATACCCAAATCAGATGTGTCAATAGGATCGAGGCCTGATATAAGGGAGGTCAGATTTGGCTGGGTGTTGAAGGCCGCTCCAATACCTCGAGGAAGAGTATTCTGATACTGGCAATGGTATTGGTGACTGTTTCTGGCATTCCTGTCAAGAAATCCATGCCGGAGATCGTTGTGTGGGCATTGCACATTAGCACAGGTATAGATGCATTGGTTCAGCACTGGCTCTGCCTCAGCGACACTTCTTTTCCGAATGATTTCCATGTTGTTCTCTTCCTTCACAGCTGCAGCTGCTGCTGGATCCAGAGGATTCCCTTCAGCATGAGACTTGTGATTCACTGTAACCACACTCTTGCCTTCATCTACACCTTCCGCATCATACTCACTGCAGCCGCTGCTAAAGGAGATGACTCCAGTAATGCCACTACAGGAAGATGGCGGAATGCATGCGTCAGGGTGCAGCTTCCTGTACGTGTCCTCCTCTTGCTTGATGACAGCAAGCCATGTTGCGCTCTCTTTCGCGGTCATCTTGTCTTGGAGGCACTTGGACTGCCTGACAAGCCGGTGAATCTTGTCCATGTTAGGCGAAATGTGCTTGATTACAGACGTCAAGACGCAGACCTTCCAAGCTTTCTTCAGATCATGGGGCTTCTTGTAGGGAGGAGGGCCTTGATCATTGGGGATTCCCGGTTGCTGCCACCACTCCTCGTTGCCAGTAGGCCACCATGGCGGTGCGATGCCCTTCTCCAGAGGAAACCTTCGCTGAGGTGGGTTACAATGCTGCATCAGAGCCGACAGAAGAGAACCCAGTGTTGTATCCTGAAGCTCCTGCAATGAACGAAGGCTTGCAGTCTCGGAGTAGAGTTCACTGCTAGATCTAGAGATGGCAGTGTCGGCCTGATACTTGGCAATGGCCGCAGGTCCATTCCAATCGAACCTGACCTTCTCTTTCCACCAAGCTCTGAGGTTATCAGATGCACCACTCACAGGTTTGCCATTCTCCAGAAGTATGCCATAGACGAAGCCCTGAGCGTTGCACACCTCCATCAACTTCAGCATGTTCTTGAGGATGCCGTCCTGGGCGCGACACATCTTCTTCCGGCGAGCTTGCTCTTGGGACTGCCGCTGCTTCGATGCTTCACCTTGAAGCTCCTTGTGCTTGTGCTGCTGCTGTTCCTTCAAGCGCTTCAGCCGCATCCTGTCCCTCCACACCCGGTGTTCAAGCTCTTCTATGTCAACATCTTCATCGTTCTCTTCGTCATTGGCCTCAGCAAGCTTCTCCTGTGGTGGTTCAGCGGGATCTCCCTGTCCAATGCATTCAGGCTGATGGAGGGATCCATAGATGAAGTTTTTCTCATCCATGAAGGGGAGATTTTGCACTTGATTAGGCCTTCTAGGACAAACAATGTCTTCCATCGACAGTCCACCCATCATCGTTAGCTGCACAGGTATTCAGGTCTATAGACTCAAGAAGTCTTCTCCTCCTTTGAACACAAAGTAGGCATATATGTCAAAACTGCGTCCAAAAGATGAGAATCATAAAAAGGATCAATTCAATAGAGATCACAAATTTTCTTAGAATTTAACATCACAATTAAAGTTTTCCACTGAATGATGAAGAAAATACACGACATTGGAGAATACAAATCTCAAATGTGACATAGGCCAACAGAAAGAAATATGCTGAATGAACAATAGCACTGGCATTTTTAGCAAACTGTCGTAATAGGTAAAACAATTCTTCTTTCTATCCATCGGCGATAAGCAGGGAACAAGTTATTACAAGAAAAATGATAGCAGAACCATGATGCAGTAATCCATGTTCCAAATTCAAATATAATTTCAGGCAACAAAGAGACCGATGATGTTTGTGGACACCATTTACATTGGCTGCTCTCTGTTCTTCTTTCAAAGGATGCTTACGATGTGCTTAAGATAGAAGAATTTATCGAGAGAAGCATGCTTTCCAGATATCAAGATGGATCTTGAATAATTTAGCAAATGCAAAGAACATGATTCGATGAGTTCATCAGCAAATTGAACATGAAATAAGATATAAACCATGGCAGCTAACTATTCTGAAGAAAACAACATCAAACTTTTCTGAGGAAACAGAAAAGAAAATCCACGAACATCAACATACAATTCCTTCCTATTACCAAAAATTAGCAGCGAATTGATAGAATAAAGTTTAACCAACAACAACAAAAGAACAATCAACAGTAGCAGAGATCAGAACAGAGCTCCGAAACGCGAGGAAAGAAACAGAGACACAAAAGTAATGGAAACGGAGTACGAAAGCCATAAAGGAGGCGCCTTTTCAAGACAGAAGGAAACAAAAAACAAAAAAATGTACCTTTAATCCTTTGTATCGTTTTCTGCCTCCTCCGTCACGCGACCAATCCTTCCTTTCCGAAGATCCGATACACCACGGAGGAAGAGGAGAGGAGGTGCTGCACACACCAGTCAAAACGCGAGGTAGAAAGAGCAGCAGCGCGAGGGAGGCAGAATCGTCACAGGTTTGGTTTAATAGAGAGAAAGATGAGGAAGGCAGCGGAGAAATCGCGTCTCAACGTGGCTGCAGCCGGAAAAGGAACGGATCCGCCGCATTTACTCTTTTGCCCTTCTTCTGACCGGAAATCCCCAAATCGAAACAACGATTAATTAGGGCAATTAATTTGACTTGTGTGTGAAAGAAGCCCTTTAATTTCCCTCACAGACCTACTGATATCAATATAATGATTGATTACATCAGCTAACCTTTATATTTTTCTACATATTTAATTGAGCATATGTCGATGAAGAGTACTAATGATGAATATCTTTCATCTCAGTCGTCCGTTCGACCCTGTCCCAGATCTCAACCGTCCATTTATGTGGGTCTCGCTTCTCATTCTGAGACGAGAGATGACAACGGAGGCATAATTAAAATTATATGAAAAAAGAAAAGATAAATAGGTTGAGTCATAAACTTATAATCCTCACTTATTATGAAGAATTGGATGGAAGTTTGAGAGATACATATAGCATCGGTCAATGTCTTCTCTAGCATGTAGGATTATTTAACGCATTTAAATTGAATTTGAATATTTTTGTATAGTTCAGTTCAAATATGAAAGTAATTATTATAGTGGGATTAAGTAGAATGAAATTTATTGGTAAACTATTTATTGCCATTGAGTCAATTTTTTTCAAGTATTAGATCTACCCTAACCATCTTAATTTTCTTCCTCATATAAAAAATCATTAAATGGTACACACTTGATCATTATTATTTACTTTCTAATTTTTCATCTCATGATATGGAATGCATCTCATCATTCAATATTTATTTTCTATTTTAGTTATTTATTTATTATTTAAAAATAATAACTAATATGAAATAAACTTTCCTACATCAATTGTCATACTACCTGATGCTCTATCTTTAATCTTAAATTTGACTTTCGATTGTTTTTACGAGAAAAGATTATGAGAAAGGAGTAGGCGAAGATCGATTGCCTACATGAAATTATAGATTCTCGATATTTTTCACCCGGTATAAGTATTAAAATTATTGATTAATATTTCATAAATTATTATATTCATTGTTTTTTTTTAAGTGATGCTTGTTTCTAGATTTCAGTATATTTAAAAAAAAGTTATGTCATGACATAAAAATTGGTAAACCATATGGAGGTTGATGGGACCCAACCTTGATCATGTCTGTAGTTCTAGAGTATGAATGTAGAGAAAAGAGAAATATTAATTAATCCATTTTAATTTAATTGGTTTATTGAACTCTATTTTCGTAGTCTAATTGAACCCATTATGTTTCAATATTTTTATTTTTTAAAAAAATAAATGATAAAGATGAGATTCAAATCTAGCATCTTCGATAAATTGGATCTTTATCAATTAAATTAGCTGACATCCTCAAAAATATAAGGGATGAGATTTCAAATCTTTAATCATAAATGGATTTATAATTACAACTCATGGTTATATAGATTAAATCATAATGCTTCAGCAAAAGCTTAGACAACAAAGAACTATACCACAACATGAGGAGATAATGAGAAAATCGATTTAAAAATAAAAAAAAAGATAGATATTAAGGGCTAAATTTTTATAGTTGAAGTGGTTACTATAAAAACATATATTATTGAAATATGACATTTCAATGAAAGGCAAAGAGGATATATTATTGCTCGCAAAAGTCAAGACACTTATCATCATTATTTCAATTAAGAAGCTGTAAAAAAGTAATGGCAAAATGTATTTATTTTTTTAAAGATTTTAAGTATTTTTAGTTCTTCCTCTGTCTCATAATCATAATTGATTCTATTCCTTTAATAAGTGCTCCATTGAATCAGAAGATACATGCTCTGACATGCCTAAGTAAAAAGGTCTATTGCCTACCTCAACGAAGAGCTTCAAGTAATTGGTTTCATCTTGCGAACAACACAGGAGATGAAGAGAAGCTAAAGCGTGTGTAGAGCTCCAACAGGTAGACGCTGAAGGCTTAGCAGCACTAATGAACAACACAAGGCCCGAAATCACATGCAACCGAAAGTATTTGTCGTTGGGGATTGCAGCATCTTAACTCAATATATTCTCCTCAGTGCTGATTATTTGATGTGTTAGTAGTACATGGGGAGATGTGTTCTTGCGCACCCATCAAGGAACTTGTCTGCTACTTTTGTGACAGGCTTTGCTCGTTAAGCACTTGTCATGAGATGAGAAGAGAAGAAGTGATCATAGCTTTGACATTATTACTTGCTATTTTATGTGGTCTCTTCGATGTAGGATCTACAGATCCTCTCTTAGGGACATCTGCATCTAACTGTGGGGATGTCAACACTCACTCCTACTTCTGTAAGACCCTCAGAAAACATTGGCATATTGTAGAAATGATGCAGTGGATGATGAGCATTAAATATTTTTAAATTTTAAGATAAAAAATTTTAAATTTAAATTTATTATTAAAAAAAACTCATATCTTAAGATAATTATAAATTTTAATATAATCACACTAGAATACATAATGAATTTATAATTTATGTTTGATTTTTAATAAATTATGACTCATTAATTAGATAATTTAGGGATTCGATATATAAGAAACATATAAAACATGAAGAATGAAATATTATTTGAGCATTTTAGGTTTTGAAACCTTATCAAATTTTTATAATTTAATAATCTTTTTTATGATGACAACTAATCGATGATGGAGTCTTAATTAGATTTCCTTTGTCTTTATGTCATCTGAACTTGAATTCAAAATAATAATCTTTCAATATTAGCCTTGAATTAAGTTAAAATAATTTGTTTATAAAATCTAGTAATTTTTAATAGTAATCATTAAAAAATCAGATACATAATTTTAGTTAAAAAGTATCATAAGATATCACGTAAGTTAAAAAACATCATAGCATAATTATTTTCTATTCAACATGACAAAGACAAACATAGTTACCACTTCTCTCTCTTGTAAGTCGAGGAAAGAATATACAATCTATTCAGATGGTGATAATCTAAAATACTTAAATAAAATATAAAAATTTATATCAAAAGTGTTAAGTTGTTGATGGATATATTGTGTCTCAGTTAAAATTTAATATTAACACAGTTCAAAACGATCCAATCGAGTTATTATAAAATCAAAAGATGAAGAAAGCATCGGATCAACTATAAGTCTCACTTTTAGGAGAAGAATGACTATCCCTATATAAAGGTCAATTCTCCTAGGTAATTTAATTGATATTTCATTTATTATAGTGCATGTAATCATCGATAACTTTTCTCCCTTAACATAAATTAATTATCATAAATAATATAATACTTTATTTAAATTATTAACCTCCTAGTATGGTTAAGAAAATAATTAAAATTATTATTTTTAATCATATAGATAAGTTAAGAATTTTATCAATTAAGCAAATTATAAATTTATTTATTTTCTAATGAATGATATGATTTTGAGAAAGTCAATAGCTGAAATTTTATTTTTGTATGTGAACAATAAGAAATAAATATTACAATTCTATCTTCATTTGTGAAAATAAAATAAAAATAAAAATTAAATCATTAATTACCTTTCGGGTAGAGTTTATCTTCTTCTATATAAAGAGGCTCCTTCTCTCTTATTCCTCACTAAGTCTAGAATGGAGAGGATTAAGGAAATAATTTCCCAAGGAGAGATAAGATCATATATTCTTTTCTAACCATATTTGGTTTATGTTTGGAAATATTTGATATTAAGATTGTTAGAATTTTATGATGCATAATAATATTTTAATTTTATAATTAATAAATAATGATAATTGATTTATGATGTTATGATGACTATTTAATTTATAATGGTATCTTAAACCTAAATAAATTTTAAGATTGATTTAATTAATAAAATTCTTATTTTTTTTATTATCATAATAGTTCTGACTTGTTTAATTAGATATATCTATATTTGAAAAAGACAGTGTGGTTAGGTATGTGGCCAAGTATGACCTGCACATATGGTTAGGTATATCCCAGCCTATATAGTTAGGTATGGTCCAACTCATGTGATTATGCATGACCTAGCTTATATGAGTAGGTACGACCTAACTCATGTGACCAAATATAATTAGCTCATGTGGCTAAGCACAATTCAACTCATGTGACTAAGTGTGACCAAATACATATGGCTAAGTATGATTCAACCAATCTGGTTAGACATGACCTAACCCATATGACCAAGTATAACACAACCTATGTGGCCACGACACAACCAATGTGGTAAGGTATAACGTAACCCATGTGACCAACTACGACCTAGCTCATATGGCCAAATATGATTCAACTCATATGATTAGACATAAACCCACCCATGCGATCAAGCATGACTCAGCCCATATGGTCAGGAATGACTCAACCCATGTAGCTAGGCACGACCCAACTTGTGTGTTAAGCGTGACCTAATTCAATGGGTTCAGCCCAACTCAATAATAAGGCTCAACCTAGCCTACAAAGATAGGCTCGCCCAACTATATGACTGACACTAGACATATTATCGCTCCTCTATCTAGTCCAATGTATCTCAACCCAACCTATTACTTAGGACAAGCATATGCGCATGTAATATATTCAAGATTCAGATGGGTCAGTTAAGTCTAAGCTAGAACTATGTCATATAGATCAATTCCCTCTCTTATTATTGGTTTGAGCTTGTTAATTGATTGAATTAGATAGGTTTGTTTAGTTCAAGTTGATTCAAGGTGATTCTAAACCAATTTGACTAATTTAAACATACTTAACTAAATTAAAATTAATCAAATCTAAATTTAACTAATCTAGGGTATTCTAGACTAGTTCTATAAATATTTGAGGTTGGTTCCATTATATTATAATTAAATTGAGTTTAATTTAATTCAATTGAGCTATTTTAATTGGAGTTCTGATTGATCGAGGACTATTAAGAAATTGATATCTGATGAACTTAAAAGTTTTATCTGAATATATTATTTAGAAATAATTATTAATTTTTTCCTATTTCTTTTAGATTAAGTTTATGATATTGATGTGATTATTCCCATATGGTATATATGATTATGCTAGTAGTCCATAATGGAAGTGCAACCTGCAAAAAGAGCTATAGGCTCTTCATAGTACAGAGCCACCAATGGACATAATCTAGCAGATCATTCATCAAGTATGGTCCCTCATAACATTTTATCATACTATTTATTGTAAACATATGTGAATGAATATATGTAAATAAATGATCATGATTGTTTATTTATCCTTGTCAAGGGCAAGTAAGATGATTCCCTTTGGAGATTAACGGACCATCAAACATGATGGTTAAACGATTTCTCTATTTACTATTAAGAGAAATATGTTCCCACTTAAGCGAGTGAGAAATATCACTTCATTCACTGTTGAGAGTGTCATATAGGTTCTCGTTATCTACTCTTGAGAGGAATCTATCCTGTAGAGTATACATCTCTATCCGTTATTGGGTGAGTACACCATCGGATATAATGTATGTCTTTATTATCATTATTTTTTATACATAAGTTTTATAATAAATTAATATATTTTATATTAAATTATTGATATTTATATAAATTTTATAAAAATTAAATATTATTTTTATGATTTTTCGAAGGTTTCCACTAATATGTTTAATTGTTGATATATTTTTATCTTATATTTATTTTTAGAGTGACCTACTACTTTGTAATGATCTAAGACTTAGGTAGAGGAAACTTTTCATCACTTATAGCTCTACCAAGAAGATGTGATTCTTTTTTCATTTAATGAGATGGTTGTGTCATGTGCATGTAAAAGTCTAGTAATCAGGCTTTCATATGAAAGCATCATATCCTTCTCAAATATGTCAATTATGTTTTGACGTATAATGTAACTAAAACAATAATCACTACTATCATTATCCAATCTTACCAATCTTTTAGAGCTCATCATATGAATCATGAAATGTCTTAAGTAATTCTTCATGCGATAAGAAAATTTTAAGAGAGTCAAATACCTTATTATTAAAAGCCATCATCAACGAATTATTTGTTAATTTTTCTTTATTAATTTACTCTCATCCACTTCTAACTTATTTGATTTATCCTATATTGCTTTAAATATTTTTTTCTTCTTCTGCGTTGCGTTGATAGCTTCTTATTCAATTATGGAGTTTATTTTTAAGGTGTCCTAATTTTTTGCATTTATAACATATAATTACATCTTTTTTGGGTTCAGGTTCACTTTTATTCTTTGCTTCTCTTCTTATTAGATTTGTCTTGTTTTTTCTCATAAAATTTTTGAATCTTTTTGTAACAAGTGTCATGTCTTTATCATCATCATTTTATTTTCACTCGAATAATCTTCTTTGGATTTAAGAGCAATATCCTTCATTTTCTTTATCATATATTGTATGTTATTTCATAGGTTATTAAAGATCCTACGAGTTATTTAATAGAAAGGTTATTCAAATTTTTTGTTTTTTGGATTGTTGCTACCCTTGAATCCTAGCTTTTAGAAAAAAATCTTAAAATCTTACTCACTAATTCAAGATTAGTATAATTTTTATCAAGAGATTTTAATCCATTGATAATATTTGTAAAATGAGTGTACATGTCATTAATAAATTTACTTGGCTTCAATTTAAATAACTGATAAGTATGAATAAAAAAATTAATTTTAGATTTTTTTGCTTTGCTTGTGTCATTATAAGTGACTTTATGTGTAATATATCAGATGTAAAAATTTGATTGAACTTATTTTTATGTAAAGCATCAAATAAAGTATTCATAGCTTTAGCATTTAAAGAAAACATTCTATTTTCAAAATTATTTCATTCATCCATCGATTTAGATGATTTTTTAAGATCGAACTCAAAAATATTCTATAAATCAAAATATATAGAAAGCAAAAAAAATTTCATTCTATTTTTTTAATAAGTGTAATCAATCCCATTGAAAATAAGATGACGAGTAATGAAGTGACCCTCTTAATTATATAAAAAAACTATTAGATCTCTCCTGTGTGTCAATTTAAGTGAGAGAACCTTACTCTAACACTAATTGTTAAGATCTTAATGACACTAAAATCAAAGAGTGAATTAGTGTAATAGCATTTTTAATCGATTTTAAAACTTGATCAAAATATCAACATATTTCGAAAACTTGATTTATCAGTTAAAATAGAGAATAAAGAAAATAAAACTAAGTCACAGGTAAAGAACAAATAAAAAAGGCAAACAAATTTATAATGATTCAATCTCTCCGATCTACTTCCACTCCCGATTTCTTTTCCCTCAAGGCCATCGGCTTTCACTACCTATCTTCTTTCCAATGAGCGAAGATCAACTACCCTTATTATAACTTTCTCTTTTTTTCAAGATTAGGAGATAACATTCATACTCCCTTTTTATAAGAGATCTCTCACTTCTTAAAAATTAGAATTTCAACTAAACTCAAGAGGAGGAGGAGACTCAAACTATGTACAAATTAAGAGTTTACAATATTCCAGTAGCTTATAAATGAATACTACATCAACCAAGCCTAAGTGAGGTATTTATATGCCCTAAAAGGCTTCAAGAATGGAGCCAAAAATTTAAATCCTTGAAATTTTGAGGTATGGGCAATGCTACAATCAACACTGGGCGATACTACCATCGTAATTTTTGACATAGTTGTAATTCTATGCTAGCGATACTATCATCACAATTTTTGAATTTTGGGTGGTACTACTACCACCCTAAGCGGTACCATCGTCAAAAAAGCTAACAAAGCACAAACAATACTTGTCGGTTGACTCAAGTGATACTATGGCTTGGGCCTAGCGGTATTAGTGCCTCAGCCTAGTTTAGGCCACTAGTTTGACCTTCTAACATGTTTAATTTGGTCTACTTTCAAGCTCAATTGATTTCTTGATAAGTTATATTTGTTTTGGCTTGGTACTAGTTCAAATTGGCTCAAAATAATCTGACCTTGACAAATCAACCACTCATATGGCATATCTTTGAAACTTTCGGTATATTATCTACTCTTCTAGCATATCATCTGATCTTATAATGCTTCATTTAAACCTCCAGCACATCGTTCTTTTTTTTGACAAATCGTCTATTTCATTGGCATATTGACTGTTTTCGACATCTGATCTTCTGACATAATATTTGATCCTTCAGACATGATGCTCAAACCTATAGCATGAAGTCTGATCTCCAACATGTCGACCAATCTCAATATTTAATTTTTAACACAATATCCAACTCTCTTGCTCGACAACTGCCCCTTTAGTGGTCTGATTTTATGATCGAAGTAGTTTTCCTATGTCACTTATTTCAAAAGTATATTAGTCCAATAAACTTAACAATTGATTTCATCATCAGAATATAAGGTTCAGCAGTGTCATGTTGACACTTATGAGAACTTTTAGCCATGGTAGACCTCCTTAGACCCTTTGTTACGCGACCATTCAAAGCTTACGAAATCTTGTTTGTAATTTACATTGCCTATTAAGTATTTACTAAAATATCTACTTCTAGGATCATAAGTTAAGCACATTCTCTAACCAATATTCTCTTTTCTAGATCTTTAAGGACCATAAGAGGTTTCAAGGAGATTGACTTTTTACGGATGGACACACGAGGGTACCACATGACTTAGGCAAAACCAACTAAGTTTGTGACTGATGGTATTAGAGTAGGATAAGCCCATTTGAAAATATTTGATATGCAAATGTGGGAGACCTAGCGGGGTTACGTTAAGCGGTAGCTATCTTGTATGATCGTTTGAGGGAAATAGGTGTAGAGACATAGAGAAAGAAGTCACTCAGAAGAACGAGCATCTGATATTGGCATTTAGAGTTATGGCCAACCCTTCATACAAGAGGCACCATAAAGACAAGAGAGCTAGAAAGAACATGTAACACACAAAGGTTGGGATAACTGAGTTTGAGCTATGGCTTGACATTGACAACCAAACTTAACGATACTCAAGGCAAACGGGGCGTTTGGCAAAAGATGAGACCATGCAAGAAGGGATGGATTGCTCAACGACTAAAAGAGTAATGCAAAGCTCATAGAAGTGAGGAAAATTACTAACTCAAAAATGATACTTATGCAAAGGCTTGTATAAAGATGATGGGCTGTCCATGGTTATCCCAAGGCAACTGAAACTCGGTGCCATGAAGTATTGAAATTTTCTTTTCAGCATTAGAATAATACATCCAAATGAGGCTAAAGTGCGTAGTAAATTCAGTATGTTGTTAAACCTTAAGGAGGAAACTTTTAGAGAGAAATGATGCAAAAAATAAAAATTGCTCCAATGAGACAGATATCCAAGAGGGATAAATCTTGATTTTCCAAAGAGAGAATCATATGCAACAGATTGCACATGTTAATGGAGGTACCTCAAAATGGCAACTCTATAAAGCTCAATGAACCAAGTGAGCAACGATGAGTCATTACATAACCTCGCAGGAGGTAATGTGTTTATGGATGTATTGCAAGATCAAGTAGGGAAGCGATCCTAAGCAACACCAAAAGAATGCACACTTAGAGTAAATATGTAGATCATACTCAATAGAGGATTGGCTCTTAGAATGGTGGACATAAGAGCTACCATCAACTTAAAACAAACCGAGCATAGCAACTTGGGTGAAACCTTATGAAGTACCGAAATTATATGTAAAGATTCGACATAGAAAACAAAACATTAAATGAAGGCACAAAACTTTTCTTGGATAAAGGTCAATAATATAAACTCTTGTAGAGACAAGAGCAAGATTATGTCGTACAATGGGTCCCTCATTCTGATGATGCGAACTCATCTTATATGGTGCCAAAGTTGAAGAGAGCTTCAAGACACATACACCTTATCTTGGCGAAGCACTTGACGGATGGACTAAAGCGACTCAACTTGTAAAGGCAAAGTTGGGATTAGAAGGTCTTGGTATAGGGCAAGAGGATGCAAACACAAGTACTCTTGAAAAATATGTCACAACGCTACCATTCGAGTTGTTATAAAAAAAATTATGTGTAGTGGAAATTGTGTTGGAGGCAGGGGCCTAGGATCCAAATAATAGCATACTAATTTTAGCAAAGTTGATGGATTTCAAGAGCTACTAAGCAATGAACTATCCTAGAGCTACACTTTGTTCATATATGACTTGAGAGTTGGTTGACGAAGGTCGACTATCAAAGGAGCAAGCACAATCAGAAGTGGTGGAGGCCCTACAATGTGTTAGTGAAGGTCATACATAAAAATATCACAATCCAAGTTTATTCTACAAAGATCATAACGTAATGTAGATCTCACTAAGATGCAACATGGAGCAGCAAATCATGGTAGAATAGTTCAAGATAATATGATATACATAGAGAAAGCCCCATGAGAGACTTGATCATATGGAGGTATGAGCGCGAGCTACTAAGAGCTCCACTTTAGTAAGCAAAACTACAACAAAATGAGCTATGGATTCAAGGAGTGAATGTCATTGTACCATAAAGGCGAGTCTTTTATACTTGTATCAAATTTTACATCGAATGAAAGCCTTAGTCATCAACATATGGGGGTTGTGTACCACTAAGGAGAGTTCCAAGTGTAAGTACTAGTGAGTCCCATTGAGTGGACTTGATCATACAAAGGTATGATCAAAGTAGCTAGAGAGTTGGACTACTTTAGAACTCATATTCGCTTGAGGGAACCTAAAAAGTCAGAGGACAAGATCAAGTAAGCGGACATTGCTACTAAAGATATAAAGGAGAATAGAATCAATGTAAACCCTATAAAATGATGGTAAAGGTTATGCATAAGAGTTGTAGTTTATCTTTTCATCGGCCAAAGGAAATTGCTCGGAGAATATGGAATTATTAAAGCAGGTGGTCAAAAGGGGTAAGGAAGCGATGACGAGTCCAGAAGGACTTAGCTACCCAAAATAAAGCATCAGTTAGGATGGAGGTAGATTCGGATGAGAGTCATAATATCGTAAAGGCAAATATATCGATCACAAAGAAATGGACATAGATGCGAGTCGTTAGATAGTAGGGTCATGAGCATGACAATGTCATGATACTGTAGAGGTGAGACATCCATAGAGTCATCGATTCCTTGCTCTCATTGAGGGAGAGCGCATGGTTGTGAAAGGGGGCCGAGGGGATATAAAGTGCAAAGGTAAACTCCAA
The DNA here is from genome assembly GCA_001649415.1 of Musa itinerans. Taxonomy (NCBI): domain Eukaryota; kingdom Viridiplantae; phylum Streptophyta; class Magnoliopsida; order Zingiberales; family Musaceae; genus Musa; species Musa itinerans. The sequence continues at coordinate 842,959 of LVTN01000001.1, forward strand.
GTACCAAGATAACGCAAAAGAGTAGAGGCTAAGAAACTTCATAAGATTAGTGTCGATGAGCTTCTCATTAAGATAAGCGAAAGTGGGAGACTTCGAGTTGATGTAAGAGTGCTCGACTAAAAAACGGAGTAAGTAGTATGCGATGTTGTACTTTTTTCACTCGAAGGAGTAGATAACAAAAATGATGGAGATGGTACAATCCTAAAGGCAACTAAAATTGTTAAAGATTTGCTTGAAATCGGGATAAAATTTTACTCGGGCAAAACTTTTTATATATCAAAAGTTTGATGACAATGAAAAGGCGAATTATAACAACTAACTCAACACAATGGATACAAACACTTCGAGTGCTTCAAAAGTATGAGCAAAAAGTATATGAAGGTTAGTAACCAACTTGATGTATGGAGTATCACACTCGAGAATGCAAGTGAAATCAAGTAATATTTGTCCTCTCAACACTTAAGAGAATGGATAAAACTGAGTACTTAAATTCTTTTATTTATCTAACAGATGAGATCTACATATATTCATAGACCAATTAAAGAAATTTAGTATAAGATAATAATTATTAAATCCTCACTAATGGTGATCGATTCTATCGATAGTATATTATTCATTTTATTTTCCATCAAAATACAAATCAAAAGTGAAAGTGATGTGAACCTACTTTAGGGTAACAACTAAGTAAAATAGGAATCAATGGATAAATTTTACGGAGGAAATACCTCAAAAACTTTAAAGTTAGCAAAGTGATGCTCGTTAAAGCTCCAACACACATCCACCTAGTTCAAACTATGTGAGATATCTAAGAGACTAGTGCACAATAAGAAAAGTCTTTTCCTTCATCTGATAGATCTATAGGAACCAGGAAAGATCAACACAACTCGATCGAGCCCACACCAAAGTTAGAGTTATTGATAAGTTGAATTAGTGTTAGTAGATCAAAGTTTAACTACTCAACAATAGTATAGAGCAATTGGGAGCCAAGAGACACATTGTAACTAGAGTAAAAGATTAAATATTCAACAAAAGCAATGAGATATAGCATCCGCAAAGGCTTCGACGGGGGCATCAAAGAAATAAGTAGGGGAGAATGTTACGGATAAATCTATACATATGGTGTTTGATATAATGTTTGTGTATGTTTGTACCTTTTATAATTTGTTCATACTTTGTAAAGCATATAAAGGGCTTTAAGTAGGCTTGGTAGTTTTATTTTGGTGGGCTTTTATAATTGTTTTAGTCATATAAATGTAGGTTATGCGTACTAGTCATAATAAGGTAAAACTATCAAAAATAAGTTATCCAAGTAGTTATTTTGAGATTTTCTATTTCTGTACAGTAGTATAAAGTATCAACCAACATAACACTCTAGAGCTACTCGAGTGGCATATGGTTGGATAGGCCTTTGGGAGAGTGTATAAGGCCGATTCACTATCTAGTTCCATAGCAATGTTATGTGGGCAATTGTGAGAACTTTTGGTCACAACGAACCATTTTAGACTGTTTGTCGCATGATCATTCAGAGCTTGCAAAATATATGTTTGTAGTTTGCATTGTCTATCAAGTATTTGGTAAAATGTTTACTTATGGAGGGGCACGCAAGGGTACACTTAGGTAAGTTAAATCTATAATATAACATTCACACTCACTTAAATTTATCGATTTATTATAGAAATAAATGACAACAACTCATGCACAAGTTCTTTATTACCTAAGAAAAATGATGATGAGTATTAAATACTCTCGAGTATTAAATACTCCCAAGTTTTAAGACAATAAATTTCAAGCTTAATTTTATTAAATTTTAAAAAATACTTTGAAACCACCAAATTTATAATGCACTATGAATTTAATATATAATATAATTTGTTCTTAACTTTTATTAAAATTTTATTAAATTGTGACTTATTAATTTGGTGTTGGATGGATTCCAAGTATAAGAGATCTATAAAAAGAAAATAAAAAAAGATTAGTGGGGTATTCTAGTTTTTAAAACCTCATCAAATTTTTATATTTCAAACTATTAACTTTTAATATCTCTTGATATAAAAAAATTATCTTTTTATCCTCTCATATTTCACTTCTTTTTTTCATCATTTTTCTTCTCTCTCTCTTTCTTTCTTTCATAAACGGTAGTGAAGAATCTAATTAGAGATCCTCTCGAATGCATTGGAGACAGCCCACTTAATTTTGTTGCAATATGTTCTGGCTTGCAACTTATTAATTGTATTTCATCCCATGTTAATACAGAAAAATGTTTTTAGTTATGATGCTGGATCATAGATTGAACCTTTTTCTTCTTTATTTTAAGCAAGAAAACCATGAATAAATCATCAGTTATGGAATGTGTTGTTCTGTCTTTTTTCATTGACCATACTTGATCAAGAATTCTAGAGTAGGTTTTTGTGCTATAAGCTAAAATATTAGATACACAAAGATGTTCACATGCTATGATCATTGTTCTCTCTTTCCTCAAAAAGATAAGTTTGAGATGAACAACATATTAGTGTGTAATCTTTAGAAACACTCCACTTGGCAGATCACTAAACAATTAAGGAAGCTTTGGTGATGCATGAATACTTCCATATTGTTATTTCTGGGCTCAATGCCCCAAAACCTCATGTTTACTTAGTGCTTGGAAGTGAAAAACTGGAGGTGTTCAAGAGAGCAAAACACGTGTAAGAGTGTATACAGTATAGTATAAGAAGATGGAACGATAAGCCTTGGATTCCTCAGCACTGTATCTACATAGATATCTTTTATAATGCTGATAACCAAAAAGCTTAGTCTGACGAGCGTTGAAAACAAAGCCAGATCTGATAGAAGATTTAATCTTCCCCTAGATGATAACCTTCTGAAAGATGTCTGCTAAATTTGTTTAAGATTGACTGTGTTGCTGAACTTGTTTTCATCTAAGATTCTCTTTGTTGTGGATAATCACAAGCTACCTCTCTTTGTTCATTGGTCAAGAAATTGTTATTTGATAGCATCAATGCCAACAGAAGTATTGATGTAGAAGTAATATTTCTCATCTCGTTGATGCATCTTAGTAGATGATTGACCAAGAGTGAGCCTTTTGTTCTATGTTCTCACTCTAAGGATGTATATTTAATGGTTAAAAGGAAAATATGATCTTCTCTTTTTTTATTTTTTGTGCAAGGAAAACATTACTCACATAAGAAAAAAGATACTTCATAACTACACAAGTAAATAGATTACTTAAAGAAAATAAAGTGAAACATTTATTTCTATGACTTGAACTTACAGTGACTCTAATTTTGTCCAGGTTCAAGGTTGACTTCATAGCTTTAATGTGTTGGTATGCTGCGTAGACTTTATGCTAAAATAGATCTGTATTTTTGGGTCATATTGATGTTGAAAAAGTAGGTTGAAGATATATTAAAATTTAAAGTTGTGTTGGTCTTTAAACATATTTTAAGTGGTAAGTGGGTAAAGTCATGCTGGTGCTGAACAAATTAGGTTTGGGTTACACTGATATCAAAACAGACATTATGTTAAAAACAGTTTAATGTTAAACAATCTTACCATAGAAAACAGGTTAATCTTCAAGCTATCTTGATGTTAAATTTCATTACACTGAAAACACAAGTTTCAGGTAAAATTGATGTTAAACGAAACAGAAAACAGAGATATATAATACACCATTTCACGAGTACAACATTCACATTGTCTTCGAGGCCGATGAAATTTGTAATTACAATGATAAGAGAGAATAAAAGAAATATATTACTAAGCATTGTATCCATATCGTTATGCTTTACAATCATCATTCCCCTTTACTGATGTATACAATTAAGATTATTTGTCAATAAAGATTATATGTAAATCCACAAAATTTAATTCTTAAATAATTTTGTCATGGTTTATTAGGAATTATTGAATATAATGAAATTAAAAAAAATCTGTCCTTACTGTTAAACGAGAGGCACCGAAGAGAAAAGCTAGGGCACATTGAGAGCGAGAAAAGACGTGAGATGGAGACCGTACGTTTCTGCATGCTCACCTCCTGTCCTTAATTATCGTGCCATTGATGGCCAGCCAGTGGTTTTCTCTGTTTCCTACGTCTATTTGTTACCGTATTGCTTTCATCAGAAAGCTCCGTATCCACTCTTCCACAGGCCATGCCTCACTCAAACACACAGCAAGTAAAGTGATATATATACATAGACAGTGACGTAAAGTAATTGTTAGGACATGACAAATCTGGATCTTTAGAAAGAATGAGGTGAAGGCAAATAAATTGAGGTGGATACATGAATGTTATTCAGAAATTGGGGTTGCTTTGTCTTAAATTTTTCACCATATAATATATTATGCAGATGCTACAATTCATATTGCCATCAATTCCCAAGGAGATGCCTAGAGTTTAGGGTTAATATCGTGCAACAATAGAGTTTGGGGTTAAATGAATTCATTTGTATACATGTAGATGTGAGGCATGCGGATCCGAGAACCAAAGCAATTGCGATAGGAACATGGAAATCTAACAAGTAAACTCATAAGCCATACACAACAAAATTCTGCCAAGAAATGGACTAGAAAACCATACATATGCATATATAGAAAGAAAGCACCGGTAGCCAAACAGATACCTGAAATCATTCGCACAAGTCGAGCTAAAAGCTTTCTGGGTCAAAAGAGCACCAAAAGCGAAGGAGAGAAAGGAACACGACGGATTTGTAGATATGGTAGTTCCTGTTACTTCATCTTTCATAAGTCATAATTTAAGCCTGATAACACAGATAATTAAAGAAACTTGGAGTTAAAAGATAACCCATTCCAAGTACACTGAAGAAAACAAAACTCTGGATCATAGGACAATCTAATTGTAGCGCAGATAAACAAGTAAAGTGGAAAGAATTAGAAATAGGATGGTGATGCAGAAAATGATGGAAAATACCTTATTAGCTATGTTGTTAGATAGCCAATCAAGCCCTTCATATAAACCCTCACCAGAGGTAGCACAGGTGCTTTGTATGTACCTGAATGAAATTGCAACAGAGCAAAATTATCCCGTTCGTGTGGAACTTTTGTTTTAGTTGAGCAATCATCAAACATCATCTTTTTATGCTATTGCTGAGACTTCAGCTACTCAAATAGCAAAGTTAATGTAATATTGCAGCATGGCAAAGTCATGAAACAACAATAAATAAAGAGATGGAGGTTTGTGCAATCTCTGTTATTGGTTTTTTTATCATTAATTAACTTGACATTTTTAGAAAGAGTAGGATACGTGTTTGAAATCTAATATAACCACAGGATTAAGTTCCTCAAGAATTAGAACTCTCTGATCAAGCAGGTCATTAATTACTCGAACATCCCCATAATTTATTTAAACAAGTTACTATGATGAAAAAAAATTCTGTTTCTTACCATAATCTTAAGTAAGAATTTGATGCAATGATAAAAAAATATTTTATTATTTGTAGATAGGTTAAACAAATTCAGAAATTATTAACTCTTCAGCGAAGAGAATGATTATAATACCAATGGCGTTGACGCAGGGAATGCAGACCAAGCTTATCAGTAATTTCAGCAGCATTCATAGCATTTGGCAGGTCTTGTTTGTTAGCAAAAACAAGCAAGACCGCATCACGCAACTCATCCTACAATGATCACAAAAAAAAATTATGCAGAGTAGAAACACATCAAGCAACTCATCCTACAATGATCACAGAAAATATAAATTATGTAGAGTAGAAAAAGTATAACATCAATATATTTAAAGACATTCCTTGATGCTACAATATTCCGTATCAGGACAGTACCATCAGTACATAATTAGTATTGAATGTCTTTGACTACAGGATATTGCGATGTTATGTTAGATTATTAGGTAACCATAGATACAAAAGTACAAAGAACACTTTCTCAGTGTACAAGAGAAGAATGATGCATTTGTCATAAACATTTAAAGTTTGTGAAGGCATAAGCAACAACTTCTATTTCCATGCCTGCCATAAGCATGATTAACTGATTAAAAAGCATTACTAATAAATTTGTTTATGAGATGCCTTTTCAAAGACCAAGTGAAGTATAAAACAGACATGAACAATGTATCATAAATATACCAGACTGCTTTTACTAACCTTTTAATTTACTTGAATTAAAATCAAAATATAGTTGCCAAGGTTGTAAGTAGGATTTAGAACAAGAGACTGGCCAAAATAAATTTTGACTTGGACTATGCCAATGAATATTATGCTAACATCAAGATGTATGTTACCTTGTAGAAGGAAGTGTTAGAAGATAAAATTCTATAGAAGTTGTGAAACAGAATAAAATGTAAAGTAATTATTGGAGGATAAAAATTTGCAGGTCATAATGCAAAATAAAAAGTGATGACTGTATCAATTGTGAAGAGAGACAAGGGTAAAATGTGGTTGTTCTCTCATAACTCACTCTTGTAAAGGACACAAAATTACCAGAAAAATTAAAATTTTCGGTTACATATATGTATGGGATAAGGTAGGGATACAAAGATAGGTCAGCCATGGACTTCTTAGATAACACAGATCCACCCTTGCTTAAGATGCACAAGGTTTGATAGACATTAAAATAAAAGCATTCTTCTTAATCCCAAAATTTATGTTAAAGAGAAATTATAGAAAACACAAAAGTACATCCCATATGTGTCTAATAATTCACAAGGAACACAAATATTTGATAGACAACTCTGGTTAGGAGTATCTAACTAAATCAAGTGTTTTACAAGCAATTCAGTTCGATCATAGCAGTATAACATAGTTATAAGCCATAACTGTGTAACTAAATAGTAAATGGAATTTAGTGTTTTCTGAGTCACTGCTACATAAAGATAAACCAATATCCAAGACTCTAAAACAAAAACATTTTGCATGGAGAACTTACCTCATTTAGCATCCTGTGAAGCTCATCCCTTGCCTCAATTACCCGATCTCTGTCATTGCTGTCGACAACAAAAATAAGGCCCTGTGTGTTCTGGAAATAATGCCTCCATAAAGGTCTAATCTGTTCTCCACATGGCCACATCAGATAACATAAGTTAATATGTGATAAGCTATGCAGACGAGGCAATTCTCAATTACAAGAATATATGGTACAAGTGTGGCATAAACTATTTCGTATTCTGAATTAACACAGGATTTGTCAGCATTTAAGGCAGAAATTTATCCAATATCATTAAATTATTCTACCTATTTCCCTGAGTCAAAATATCTGTCTATGTCAGTAGACCTCTTATGATGCACACAAAATTAACCACTTCTCAAGCATTATAAAAAAATCTGAACAGGTATTCACATACCTTATCCTGACCACCAACATCCCAGACAGTGAAGCTAATATTTTTATACTCTACAGTCTCCACATTAAATCCTGCATTAAGAAGCACACAATAACAAGTACATCAAGTAGATGCACAACATTCTTACACAATTTGACTTCCATTTTACAATATTCAAACCAAAGAAGCTACCATGCCAAACCAACAGCATATGAGGGAAAACATGCACGTAATACCTTCAATTCTATGGCTTCAGATGTGTAAGAAGCAGTATTAACCATTACAGTTGCATCTTTTACATTCATGTACATCAGAAAAAAATTCAGAACAACATGATTGCATCTCTTATATAAATATGTCAACAACAGCAACAACAAACCATAATGTCCTAATTATTTGGATTCAGCTGCTTTCCCTACTATTTGAGCTCTATGTAGTATAATATCTTTAGTTATTCAAGAAAATTGAGTGGCACCTCGTGTGTGGCTCTGCATAAGCTGAATGTTCTGTTAAGAACTGGAATGAGATATATCTAAACAGATAAAATCACGATAACCAGGAACCACCGAACACAATCTTTTCTTTTTTAGCAAAAGTACAAATTCAGTTATATATACATTTATTTATTTTTTATTTATTTTAAGATGAGATTTATGACTATGACAGTTGACTAAAAAAGGATCGATGCAATATAAATGGCATCAAAAATCGATAGACACGGATCAAAGCATAAAGGCGATTTCATTTCACGTCAGCTTGGTTTAATAAAAGGGATAAACTGAGGCAAGTAATCCTCACCGATGGTGGGTATGGTGGTGACGATCTCCCCGAGCTTCAGCTTGTACAGGATGGTCGTCTTACCGGCCGCATCAAGCCCAACCATGAGGATCCGCATCTCCTTCTTCGCAAAGAGGCGGCTGAAGAGCTTTGCGAACGTCAGCCCCATTCTTTCCGATCTATTAGATTCATAGCATTAACATCAACAAAAAATTCACCAGCCACTGAGATCAAAGAGAGAGAGAAAACTATAGTCGCGCGGAACCATGATCTGAAGAAAAAGATATTACGAAGCCCAGGTCTACATCAGATCAAGGAGAATTTTAAGATTTGCAGCAACAAAACAATGAAGAGACGAGATCGAACAGCGAAAAGGAAACCGCAGTCACTGGCTCTTAGGACACCAGATCGAGTATCTCCGAAACAGAGAAATTTACAAAAAAACGAAAGGGATACCAAAATACAAGGATGAAAACAGAGGTGAAGAAACGAAAACAGGATTTGGCAAAGAAAGAAAGAAAAGTACCTGAGATCTCTTAAGACGCGAGGTTTCCGCCTCTTCTTCCTCTTCCTCTTTTCCTCGAGCCGGGGAAAAGAAAGAAAGAGGCACGGGACTATGGCGGAGTTCAAAAGCGGAATAAAGAGGTTTATGCGGGGAGGAGGAATCACATAGCCCACATAGCAAGCGTGCTTTCAATTACCATAAACACCCTTCTACATGTTTGTTTTTACATATACAACCAGTGGGATATTAGTATTTGAAAATTATTAAAAAATGCATTACATAACAACAATAATAACAAAATAATAATTATGATAATTCATTACATTTACACATTTCCTAGATGCAAAACATAGCAGCTTCCTATAAATTCTATTGGAGGTTGGCACATATTGGAATCATACACTACATATTTGACATAAAAAACATCAAACAAATGGAGAGTTTGATGATTTATATACAGTACTTGTCAAAAGATTTTCACATATAGTAATGTAAACGAATTGAATTCAAGCACAACTTTAAACTATTCTATTCTGCTGCCCGTTTGAGCCATCGTCATCATCTCTAAACAACCTTCACAGAGTTCCAACTTTCTATTTCAGTGAATCTATCATTTCTTGCAATAATTTGTTAAGGGCACTGAAACACAAACAGAACAAGCATAGACACTGATGAAAAATTTACAGAACTTGCTGGCGAGGATAGTATAAAGGACATATAAACATTGTGCTCATATCTGGTCTGATTTCTGTACCAAAAGCAAGCACTACTAGATGAACAAGGTAACCAAGGTTTTATATAGCCAGAACCAGATTGATATGGTGCTGCTGTGTGGGGATTAGTAGTTATTCTGATTCGAGTGCCTCGATCTCATAACGGACCTCCTCCAGGTGCTCATTTATGTTGGTCACTGCATCCTGCACGCCACAGATGGCTTCCTTGAGTGCACCATCATACTCGGCATCAGCTTCAGCATCTTCAGTTCCAGCGGCTTCGGTGATCTCATGAACATGCACACATTCGTGTTCAGTTGGCTTCTCGAATCGACAATTCTCATGGCTGACCAGCCGCTCTGATGGGCGCCCTGCCTTCTTTAGTATCTGTATCCTTGCAGTCTTTTGGCAACCAATTGAAGAGGCACCAGGAAAGCAAAAATTAGCAGAATGTGTGATGACAGGTAAACACCAAGTGAAGAGGCACCAGAAAAGCAAAAATTAGCAAAATGTGTCATGACAGGTAAACAGAGACACGGAAAAGATTAAGTCCTTAACACAGTTTTGCACGTCTTTTTATAATTAGAATTAAGGCCCTGGATTATAAACTCAATCTTCAATTTCCTACAGTATGAGCACCTTCTACTTGAAGTAACGACAAAAGTTCACTATGTCAAATGGCAAGTATATTTTATGAAAATGAATTTCTAATCAAATGTAATTCCCAAACAATGAAAGAGTGCATTCAAGCTAAGGTAATCAAGATTATATACTAAAAAAATGACTTTCTGCAATGGAAAAAGGAACTTGAAGACATGAACATTTTTTACTCAAGCGCAATATCTATATGACCAAATAGGAAACTGCATTACAAACTTAAGTATCCGATTGACCTCACAAGTTTTATCAAGATCCCACCCAAATAAAGTTTCAAGCAAGTTAAAAAATTTTGCCTTGCCAAGTCCTCTGCTCCCTAGATAGGACCAAGCACTCACCATGATAGAGGATTATCTCTGACAGAAGCCATTCAAAAGGATACAACCACATTTGTATAACACAATATTTGAGGCAATAGTCAATATAAGCATTGTCCTTGTTCAACTGAGTTTCCAAAATTGAAAAAAGCCACTAGACCATGTAATATTATTTCAGGTGAATATATGATGGTTAATGGTTGTAGCCCTTCAAGACATCCATATACATTACACCAATCTGTAAATGTTATCCATAATACACTTAAAATGAAAAAAAGGCTGGATTCCAGACAGCCATCTTATTCACTCAACCAACCGTAAGAATTGACTTACATAGCTCAGTGTCGTGGCTTTTTTATCTCTAACTCAATGATGAATGTAGTTCATGAATTTTAAGCATGTGCTGTCTCCTCTCTATCCAAAACCTTTCCAACTGTGGGATAGCATCAGCGGGTTTCTTAATCACACAAGTTTATATACATAAATAAAATGAAAGGTGAATTTTTCCAAAAAAACAGCAAGTTATTTTTCATTAAGTTCTTTCTGTTAAAAAAATTGCAATATTCAAAGAATTGACATCAGGGAAACAGACAGTGATAAGACTTCAATTATATGGCTCATGTCCTCCTACTCAGGGTTAATGGTAAAATAGATCAGTCAAATTTTCTTGTATTGTGCATCCTAATGTCGCAGGTAATCACCAAATCACATTCCCTCTTCTAACTTTTTCACCTCAACAATTTTCGTTGTGTTTAAAAAACCATTCTGACAAACTTGGTTATTTCTAGTGTCATATGTGTATCTAACCAGGTATATACCAAATATGTCATACAGAATAATATACAAATCAAGCTACTAGTAGAAAAGCTTTCAGAAAGGAACATGTGGCAAAGTCTGGGTACCAAATGAAGCTTCTGTTTTTCCTGTGCCTGAACAGCCTTTAAGAGATCAACAAGATCACCACGGTATAGATCTGGCATCAAAAGCAAAGATTCCATTTCAAGAACCTGGAGGAAAAATAAATTCAGCTTATTTAGCTCATAGGGCGCAGACATAAAGATCAGTAAGAAAAGGTCCACCTACTTCTTTTGAACAATCATTGAACTCTACTGTTATCTCCTTACAGAGCTGCTGGTAGGCCAACTCTCCTCCATTGCTCATATATTCTGTAAATCCCCTGAAAGAAAAATTTATTTGTCTAGTGATAAGACAATCAGAACTCTTGCCACTGAAGGAAATAAATCAGATGAACAGGATTATAGAATAAGTCTCTAAGATCAGGGATCAATTTTCAGTTAGGTCAAGGCAACTAGGACCGAGAATTCACCACATAAGATAGTACTGTGAGCCTTTCTCTGGGATGACATCAAATAATTAGAATATGTTTAAACAAGGCTGGGAATGAATATGAATGAACAATATTGCGAACAGCATGTGGATGGAACAAAAATATTTTGTTTCTATATTTGTTTCCCAATAATATACAACTACACAATTTGGTTTGGTTTGATTTGGATAATCTTTAGAAGATCAAACCCGCATAGAGCCAAGAGTTCCAATTTCCAACTACTCAAACCAAACCAATTATTCAATATATAAATCCAATTTTTTTACTAAACGAGTCAGTTCAGTTCAGTTTCTCAGTTTTGGCCAATTCATTTACACACTCTTCTGCAGATGAGCTTGAAAAGCATAAGCTACAAATTTCTTGAGTGCTTGAATAGTTTGCCACACAGCAGCATATACTATGCTTGGCCCAGTGTATTTTACTGCAGGCATGTCTCGTTGCAATCATATTGACGATAGAGCACTTGTGGTGAGCACCATAGCAACCACCGTTATTCTTGATCAAAACACAGGTGCCATGAATTAGGCACCACAGTTCGTACAACTAGTCAACAAATCTCAACCATGATGGGCACTAGTCAAAATTCAAGAAAAAAAAGGCTATAACAAACTCTAATGTGAAGCCAAGATTTCTTAAATAATGGCACGGTGTTGCAATTGGTAGATATTTGAAATCTAAGCATTTACAGATATTATAAAGAGAGGTCATCGCCTTTGTCAGAGGTAGTTAAAACTACCTTTGTAAGGCATTGAAAAGCAAAAAGGGAAAGGCATTGAGGTAGGTCAGAAAGAAGATGACCAATAGCCAGTTGGGAATAGGAAAGCAACAGGCGAAGCTCAAGTGCTCAACCCAATGGGTATAAAAATGAGCCTTTTCCAAGTCCTCAGACCTCTAAGCATACTCAAATTTCATAGAAGCCAAATTTATTTGGAATAGGTACAAAGGGAAAAGACTTCAGGAATCTCTGTGCATTGAAGCTGCCTCTGCTCTAGACCAACAAAATTCCATCTTTCATGGCACCTTCCACATTATATCTTGACTAACCCATGGATACTCATGCATTTTACCCATGAAAGACCAATTACATTCTCTATTGGCACTAATTATATGAATCTATAATCATATTTATATGGCATTAATGAATTTGATTGTTAGAAGGTGCCTGATATGCAGCTTATCATTATAAGTGCAGACAATTTAGGAGGAAATTAATGCCAGTCTTTTAGGATAAACTAATTTACTTTATCCCAATAGAAGATTTCTAAGCATGCCCTTCACAAAAAAAAAAATTACAACTAAAAACAGAAGAAATCTTCATTGTGAGTTACGATGTAGCAGTTGTGGATAAAATCAAGCAACTTGATGCAGTGCTTTTGCTATAACATCACCTTGTCAAGGAAGAAATGGATGTTGATGGTAGAGGTACTTATCGCACACAGGCAAGCTTAATAATTAAAATATTGTCAGACAAACACTTCTATCTGAAGCATCCAGAAGCGAACAAGTCTCAACCACATCATCAGAGACAACCAAACTAAAGTGTGATATATAAGCAAGTAGATAATGTTAGAAGAGGCTTTATGCTATGTTACTTATCAAAAGTTTTTAAAGTCAGGCAATATTGTTTCTTAAGCAACTCAAAGTTGCATAGGAACAACTAATCATGGTTATGAAACCAGCAACTATCTGTTGACAATGAAATAGAAACCTTAAGGTTTCTGAAACCAGTAGCTTATCCTTTGAGAGATGGAGGAAAACACTTTATATTTCACAATAGTATCAGACAGATGAAAGCCAAAACTGTTCAACTACTAGCATAAAACTTTTTTATCATTTGGGAATTGGAACTGTCTTGAGTCCTTTATATGAAAACAAATATTGGCGATATTTCTTAGAAGTGTACTCATGCTTCGGCGATTTGTTCACCACCTTAAGACATGCGAAGGAACATATATTCTAAAGTTCACATGCCATTAGTGCATCAAAAAAGACATCACTTAAAAAGAGGAACATGCAAAAAATTAGATGTCGAGATGTACAAAATGAACAAAGCTACAACATACAGTGTATTTTATACCATATCAAATTTGACTAATGAAACCCCTCTTCTAATAGGAGTAGTCTCACCCCAATAACACAATCAGTATCAACACCATTCCCATCATGGTCAACAGAAAGCCAACATACCAGAGTGATTAAGGCATTCTATGAGTGATAACATAATACAATTTATAAGGCCACATGATTAGCATCACCTAAAAATTTCAGGGCAAGCATCCTATTAACATTTTTCGGGTGCAGATTCGAGGGTATCAATACTCAAACCCTTATTTCTTTACGCGTCAGGCATAATAAAGCACGGAGTCTCTCATGCAGACAGCTGGCCGCTAAACGCATTTTCGTACCTAATTCGATCTTAACTCCGTAAAGATGCCTTTTCCCCAAGTCAAAGATCAATACTCCACAAAGAACATTACACATCCTCACAATAAACCACTGAAAGCAAGAGATTATACAAAGAAGCAGCATAAATAAATCACTGGTTCGACGGATACCTTCGAAGCTTGGCGTAAGCTTCGGCCCTCCTCTGTTGGACGCCGAGGAACCTTCGGAGCAGATCGATGATCTTAGCCGACCGCGAGCTCCTCTCGTCCACCGCCATGGATTCCATCCCTTCCACTAAATCCCTCTCGCATGCTTCCATTCGCCGTCTCTCCTGAACTTTCTTCCCCTTATGTTTTACCCCTTTTCTCCCCGGTGTACGTTTTGCTTCGATACTGTGGGAAACGCATTATATAGACGGGTTTAATTTGGTTTAGGTTGGGTTCGACCTCGACCAAGTCTAAAGCCGAAACCCAAACACAAATCTTAAAGCCCAGCGTTTTGATCGGCGCAAAAATTGGACAACATTTTCACAGAAATGAATTGTATTTCATTTTTATTTTATAGAATTTTCTATATATAATAAAATGTTTTATATAATTTTATTTTATAATATAGCAGTAGGTAAACTTATTGTAGATTGCGTAAAAAGTAATTTTTTTATTGATTGAGAAGGTGAATATTTAATAATCACTTTCTCTCTCTCTCTCTCTCTCTCTCTCTCTCTCTCTCTCTCTCCATTTCTTAGGACTTCCTTGACTTCTTGTTTTATTTTATGTGTGCATTGTTACTATTGTAGTCAATCGAAAGAAAGTTTTATTCTTTATCTTACTCCTTTCTTTTTATCAATTTTGTCTTTTGAAATTATAATTGACGTGCTATTCCCAATTACCTTAGCTAGGAAATTGTGTTACTGTTAAATTAACAATAAAAAAAGATAATATATTTTTTAGTCTTTTAATATATTTGTTACTATTGTAGTCAATCGAAAGAAAGTTTTAGTCTTTATCTTACTCCTTTCTTTTTATCAATTTTGTCTTTTGAAATTATAATTGACGTGCTATTCCCAATTACCTTAGCTAGGAAATTGTGTTACTGTTAAATTAACAATAAAAAAAGATAATATATTGTAGTATGATAATTGGAAATCCAACTTACTGAAATCGATGTACAATTGTTGCATCAAATAATAGTCTTAAGATAGAGGTGAGAATTCGGTTCATTGATCATAATTATAACGCTGAATTTATGTTTTTATATTCTCTTATAAGTATAACTACAAAAATACATTGATCGTATTATGTATATCATACGCATTATTCATATTAGAAAAAAAGAAGGAAACTAACACCTCGCTTTACTATATTGGAAGTGGATAATGATTTGGATTCATTTATAAGAGCTAGATGAGTCTATTACTAATATTCTGGACCTAAATAATTTGAAACAGTGATTTATGCTCAACAAATTAATAAATTATTATATTTATTAACATAGATTATTTATGCCTGGGTGATAAAGAATGAAAATGGAATATAATAAGCATATCACTTCTCTTATAAACTAAAAGAATAAAATATTTTCTATAATATATATACGTGTATGTGTACAAAAACGTGAGATCTGGTGCAACAGAAGTGTGCTAGAGAGAGAGACAGCCATTTTGGGCACACAAACAGCTAATATATGTCAAATCTATACTTTGTATCATGCCAAGTATTTGCAGAAAGACATGTTTCAGAGACTATAGAACTTACACAACATTGCATCATAATATTAGATTTAGAACAACAATCTATATCCTAAACATCCCAAAGATGCATGTTGTACAGCAGACCATAACAGGCACTTCAATCCATCCTATGCTAAGACATACCGAGGAAGTATTGTTAGGAGCGTTCTGTGTCCTCGCCCCGCCATCGCCTGAATCCTTAGCGTTTCATCAGGCTTTTGGCTCATTATTACCAGCTCCACCAACACTTCGAAGAGCATCATCACCTTCGATCTCTTCCAAGAAGCTGTCGAAGCTCTGCCAGAAATCACTGTCAAACAACTTACTCACAACATCCATGTGAGAGGTGGCGACGTCGAAGCCAGTGTACAGCTCGGCGAAGGCATCACCATCGGTGAGGTCGAAGGGGAGGCCGGATGTGCCGTCGAGGAGAGGGACCTCAGCGACGGTATCAGTAACTTGGATAGGGACGAGGTTGTGTGGGGTGACGAAGTCGGCAGGGTCAAAGAAGCAAGGCTGGGGCTGGGGCTGCGGCTGGGGCTGCGGCTGCGGCTGGGGCTGGGGCTGGGGCTGGAGCTGAGTTAGCTCTGGGAACAGGTCCAAGGGAGGTGCAGGACATGATTGGGCCTGTGGGAAACTAGGGTTTTGAGTATAGCGGCCAACGTCGAAGTTGGTGACTGCTTTGCTGCCTCTGTATTTAATGGCAGCCATATCGTAGGCTTGTGCTGCCTCCTCTTGAGTATCTGAACCAGAATAAAAGGAAACACTATATGTATGAGAAATGTAGAAAATGTGAAGACTGTGGAATAGTTCATGCATATATTTGAGCATCTAAATTACATATAACACCTAATATTTATTAGTAATATTGTCAACAAGCACTTGCAGATACATAACATAGAGAGCAATGAGTGAAAAGCAAAGCATTCCCAACAAGCACTTACATCAATTCCCTTGAGCTTCTTTTCCTATTACATGACTAATTAAGCATGAGTTCAAGCTTGTTGCCCTCTAACCATGCAAATGCAAATCCTTTGAGATATTATCAAAGGACTTTAACGTGAGAAGCTTCCAATCCCATCATGGAAGGACTAAGCCTTCAACCTGGTCACCATCACAGAGCACATACTGCATGGCCATCAGAAACATGAACCCCGTACTGCAGTAGTGCCCAGGCGATGCACTCAAGAACGGTTCATGGAGTGCAAACCCTTGCGCACGTTAATTAGGCACGTCCAAACAAAGGAGAGGGTGGAGGATGACGCGTTTAGGCAGCAGCGACGTCCACATGGACGTGCTAATTTAATGCATTCCTCACGTGCGATGTCATGCTGTGCGAAGGGGTGACAGTGAAGCAAACAGGAAGAGGCGGTAAGGGAAGGAGGAGATACCGAAGGTTCCCAAGTAGAGGTATTTGCTGCCGCCGACATGGCCGATCCTGGCCTCCCACCGCCCGTTCTGGTGGTGCCTGCCCAAACTCCACCGTCGTAGGTCATTACAGTCATCGAATATCCGATACAGAGATCTATAGATAACAAGATAACACACTCTCCGATGACGATTCTTACCGAGCAACCCCACGATACTTTGAGACTCCCCTTGAGAAGCCATCGCTCCGGCGCCTTAGAGAGGCTACACACTCTTCCGTTGACATTTGATGCATCATATAGTATTCTGTCGCATACGTTTGTGCCTGCAACATAAGAAACCCAAGTAAGAACGGCAGCATCAGAAAGCTTAATGATTAGGGTTTGCAAGGACGCATAACGCAGGAGGAGTTCTTACAGGGAAGTTGAGGATGGTTTGGGGTCCCCAGTACTTGAGAGCGGCGAGATCGTAGGTACGGGCGGCGGTCTCCTCATCGTTGAAAGCTCCTGCATCACGTTACACGATATATATTCACAGCCTCTCAGATCTAGTATCTTGATATAAGCATGCAGAACTTACCCAGATAGACTGTGTGCGGAGTGAACACCATGGAAGACGAAGATGATCATTGGATCATGACGATTGCAAAAGAAAAGAATATTATAAGAACAGAATGACCATGAGGATAGATTGACTATGATATCTACATCTCACAGGGCTCCTGCTTACCTTGTCTTCCCTTCTTGTTTTTCCTTCCATTCCAACTGTTTCGGTCCCATAGGTGGGCTTCAAACCTACCTGTCAATTTGTGCCTGATGATCACAAGCATTAACACCTACTACATCACAGAAAAACCATGAACGAAAACAAGATATCTTCAACCTAATCTTCGCTTTCATACCTTGTCACTCCTTTGAAGTTGGAGGTCTTCTTTACTTTGACACAAGGGGCGTCGGCATTTGCAGTCCTAGCTTTGCGTTTCCCTGCATTCTTTTGCTTGTGTTCATCAAGTTTAGGCACAGAGGTGTGGGATGAGAAAGAAAACGAGATGGTAGAGATGGAGGAAGAAGGGCTTTGAGGTTGAGGGGTTTGGACAGATTTCTCCATGCTGATATCTCAGAGATGATGAGTGGTCTATCGGTTTTTTCTTTTTTGGAGTGCCTGGGTTTGATTTAAAGGCAATCTGAGAGAGAGAGAAAGAAGGAGAGAGAGAGAGAGGAGTGAATGTGGTTTAATGTGCTGTGGGATAAAAAGAGCATGTTGCCATTTGCAGAATTCATTCAGTGGATTGAGGAATGTCTCTCTCTCTCTCTCTCTCTCTCTCTCTCTACGTTCGCATATAATTATGATAAAGTTCGAGACAGAGCACTGAATTGTTGTCACATTTTAGGTACATGGTCCAGGATTTAGTAGACTATTCCAAACACGGAACACCAAATCCCCCAATATGTCTTCAAGAAATAGGAAATGCGTGTACTTTTATTGGAAAATTTTCTATATATGGAAACCTTTGGAAGGTAGTGATGTTGGTATTTTTTTCCCTTCAAATTAAGTTTATATAATCTGCTTCAGCTGACTATAAATTGACTTCATTGAATAGATGGCATGATTAGATGCTTTGCATTCAAAGCAGTGAGGTCTACTTCAACAAGTTCACACTGCTTTAGACTAATTATGGTAAATAACCAAAGAACTAAGTCATCCAAACTTCTAATACAATTACAATTTGCGTTACATACTTTTTATTGTCAATAAACGTACAATTATCCTATTAATACCTCATGTGAAAACCTATTAATAATTTTCCTATTGATACCTCATCTTATATACCATAATCATATCATATGCATGTTTATCGATGTCACATCATCCATATTATTATTCATCATTATTATTATTATTATTTTATATGCACATTTAAGTAACCTCTTTCATTTACAAAGTCGGTTAGGGGGATTCCTACTGATATATAAACTGCAAACTATAGATTGTCCATTGAAATAGGATTATATGCAAAAATAACCATTTTATATCTACTTATATCTATGTGTTTGACTAGGTCAACTCCTTTGGCATAAAACCCCATAGTGATTAGATTCTTATCAGTTTAAAATGTCATATGTCTAAATATTAGTCTAGTAGTATTTATCCGATAAATTGAAGGATCGAAGGTTCATCTGATAAATTTTGGAGGATTTCAACTAGCTTGTTTTGTTAAGGATTTGATTGTTAATAGCAAGATATATAAGAGATTGACTATTTATAGTAAGATTAAAAAGGTTGAAGATGCCACCAAAAGAACTCAATCATATACAAATCAAATAAATGCACAAATTTGTAGTTTAAAAAATCAAAAGAAAATAATGTTTTTAATCAATTTATAAAATTATTTGATAATTCAACTAATTTAGAAATTTATATCCTATAGAAAATATGAGTTGGATGGAAAAAACCTAAAATGTGATCATCATAAAGAAGAAAATATGTTTTTATTTGGAGAAAAGAAAGATTCGATGATTGATTAGTGAAATTAGTTTTGATTATTATAATTTTTTTATATACTAATATAGACATCATACTCTTTGGGTTGTTTGGTTTAGACCTTTAAGATTTTTATTCTTTAACTTTTCTCTTTGACTTTTTGAAACTTATCTCATCCATATTGATATCCTCTAGTTAATTTAGAAAGAGTGATAAGTAATCTCATTAATTTATAGCGAAAGATTGATCTAGTTTTTTAGTGATTTTTTTCCTTCTAAAGATTTTTTCATATGATCATATACGATGATCGCTTAATATTTTATCACTAATCTAATCGACCTATATTATTAGATAATTTATAATATACTTGATGTTAATATATATATAATTTGAGTGACATAAAAGGAAAAAACAGATTTTTATATTTGTTACTTCTGAATATTCAGGACTCCATATTTCTTTGAGTCGACTAATGATTATAGTTAGGAAGGAAGAGTGTCATAAATAGGCGTCCAAAAAAATTTCCATGGACAATGAGTTGCTGTCTATTGTTATTATATGTGACTTAATTTGACCAGTAAATGTAAAGCAAGTTCATTCAATTTTATATTTGAATTTTTGGTTATTTATTTTGTTTTTATACATCTGAAGAACTTGTTATAACCATTGACTTAACCCTAATTATATAAGTGAAAAAATAATAATTTTAAATTATACTTTTAGATTTTTTATATTAAAAGACGCAGGGGAGAGTCCCACAAGCGACGGGTGTAGTGGAAATCGGCTCTCCGTTTGGGGTAGAATTTTGACTTGTCAAAGTCAACTTTGACCAAATCTGCCCCACCTGCGATTGCTGTGAAGCGAGGGCAGCCATGCCTCATCAACGCCGGCCGTGGCGATGGTACATTATCGATGGCACGGAGGCGAGGTCGTCGGTCGTAGAGCAGCCGTCGATTTGGGTCGCCAAGCGGTCGACCGACGGAGGTGTCGTGGTGATGATCGGCCGCATTAGCAATCCCCCCGCGATAAGGAAGCCACGGTGAACTATCGGAAGGAGAAAGGAGCCGCTGCTGAGGGCGATCCGCCGACGATGCTGCGTCGTCAACGAGGGCGCTGGCGCGGCTGTGAGGAGGTCGCGCGTCGGCCATGCGGCGAAGAAGTCACGATGAGGAGGCGCTGCCGAGGACGATGGTGACGTCGCCGGTGGTCGCCTGGTTGCTGCTTTGGACAGATGAGAACGGCGGCTCGATTGAGGGCTGTGCGCATCGCGGTGGTGGACCGCATCGGTGGTGCTCGACGCAAGCGGATCGCAGACAGAATGGGCGACGGTGGTCGGACTCTCCCCTTTTGCTCGGCGGAGCAGCATCGCGGCAGTGGGACTCGGCCGCGGCCAGGGCTGATGGATTTGTCATGGCCCGCAGGTGGGTCGGGTGCAGGAGGCGGTGAGCGACGACGAGGTCTTTAGGCAGCAGCCGAGGGCTGCGAGGTGATGGCGGCGCTCGGTGGTGTAGTCGCGATTTGTCAGCGGTCGCGGATGGCGACATAGCCCACTGGCGGCAGTGCAGCGGAGGTGGCGCGATGAGGATCGACCGTCCGTGTAGTCACAGTCGGCGATGCCGCGGTGGAAGCAATTCGCGAAGAGATTTTGACTGGTCAAAATGAAATCATGCCCTAAATTTAATTTTGACCTAGATTTTGACCAGGTCAACCTCGGTTTTGACTTAATTACGTGGAGGCTTAATTTTGGACTAAATTAGGTCAACATTGATTTTGACCAGATCTTTGCCCTTTAGATTTTGATCAGTTCACTGATTTGGATCGGACTTGTTTTTGCCCTTTAGATGTTGTGCCCAATTCTGAGTTACCAAACTCGTTATGACTCAATTTAGGCTGCCCAATTACATACGGCAGCCTAAATTTTTAAATAATTTTTCATATAAAATCTCGGTATTTTTTTTCTTGTCACTTAATATTTAATTATTTTTTGGATATTTATATGATTATTCACATGTATATTAAAAAAATATGAAATAATATTTATTTTTACATAGAAATATGATTTATGTTTTTATCACGATCACAGTTTTACATAAAGATATATTTTATGTGAATTATGTGATTATTCACATGCATAATATTTATCATATTTTTAAATAAAGATATGATATTATTCACATGCATTTAGCTTTTTTTTATACTGATTAATATTTAATAATTATTATGACTATTATTAAAGTATTTTTATATAAATTATATTTAAAACTTTTTGGTGAACATTATTTAGAATTTATATTTCTAAATATTTTCGAACTTGTAATCGTGGCTATAATAAATATTTGATCATTTTCAAGATACTTAATATATAATTTATATTTTCGTATTAGTTTTGTAGACATTTAAGTTATCTAGACTAATAAATTTATAAAATTATATTATAGAATTAATCTCTAATGATATTAAAAAAATAATATTTATAATGATACATATAATTAGTAAATCTAGATAATCCCAAAGGAATATCTACTTCAAATAACTATATGATAGGATAAGATGATATTATTTTGGATATCTTTGTAATTTAATTTTATATACCAAAAGATATCAATACTATTCTATAAAAATAAGATTATATGAACATTAGATATCTTAATATTTTATTTTTTTTTATTATTACAATGGTACTTTTTATTTTTTTATTATGCTTCTAGTATTTCTATATTTTAGATTAAAATATTATAAATGATTTGAACATGTATAATTTTTAGATTTGATTACATATTTGATTATATTCTGATTACAATTATCAACCTATAGAAATGAAGTCTAATTATGATAGAATTTTTTTATGAGATGATTTGGATGATAGGATTACATATGATATGAGATCTATTCTCAAGATTTTTTAAACTTTTTTTTCATTACTTAATAATAGTATACGAAGGATAAAAACGAAAGATAAATTTGGTTATCCTTTAAGATCGATATCTTTATCTATTTCAAATCAATGATATATTTACAGATTAAAAAATATTTTGAATAGCATAAAAAAGTAACACAATTATAATTTTGATCTATAATTATTTTATATTAATTTATAATATTTTTTTAATATAAATATTATAATTATAATTTTTATACTTAGGCTTTAGTTTCTTTGAAACGTTTTAGCTTCTTGGTCCTCGAGCAGATAAGGTGATGACGGAGTCACCGCCGACACGTACAATGTGGAAGTTGCGAAGGAGTCTTCCCGAGCCTGTTTATTCGCAGTTTTATGTTATAGATTCACTTCAAAGTTGCACCCTTTCTTAGATAGGAAATTTTTACCAAAGTGATGTGTAAGTTTGATTTTGACAGCTGACATTTGTGATTGACTTTTGTGTTTCTGTAGCTTATCCTTTGTACATTTCCGACTGCTGTGACTGCCATGCTTTATATAATTTTATTTTTGTATTACTGGTCCTCTTTCTAGATCGATGTGATATAAAACAATTGCGTGAAGAAATGAATCTGTATGCGCAACGTGTAACGAGAGAAGGTTTACTATTATTGAATCGTCGAAGAATTTGGCATAGTAGGAACAAGGCTTAATCAAAATTTTCAAGACGCAAATCTCTTGTCTCTCTATGCAACCCAATGGCTTTCATGTATAAATGCATCAAATTTTCCATCCAATTTGTCACGTCTGTGATATATGGAGTGAGAAAATTGCTTTACGCACTGAGGAAAAAAACGTGATAAAGAATTTTAGGTACATTAACGAGTGTTATTATAATTCTTTGTTTGGTTTTGAGCGGTCGAGCAGTTGCCTAATTATTATTAACCACCATCATTTATTGATATTGTTTCTTTCTGTCTCTCAAATAAGACCACAATAGTTGTTGTGTCATCTTATGCTATGCCACTAAACTCAAATTGTCTTTTAACATCTCACATAGATCAGACTCCTCAGCTCCTTAGAAATCTGATGATTTCATGAAGAGGAAGCATGTTGGATTAAGTAGAGTGTTTTGTTAATCAATTGAAACACTTGGCAATAGAGAAGACTATCTTTCTTGTCTGATTCCACTAATCATCTCCATCAAGAAAAAAAAATGCAAAAAGAAAAAATGAATACTTTTACTTGAGGATGGTCCTAATCTTCAAACAGTAATCATTAGACCATTCTCATAAAATTCCACCAAAAAAAAAAAGAAAAATCAGGTACTAGGCTTGTATGCAAACTAGCTATGTAGCTAAAATACAATCTTATATTGTCATTGTTTAGGATTTTTATGGGTTGGGAGTCAATCCAATTGATTATATATACCTGATTTTTGGGTACACATTCCTGTGGGTTTAACACTAAATTCCAGATTCTCTGAGAACATTTCTTTTAAATCACAATTCAGATACAATTGGGTCCAATTACCTCCTAAAGGAATCAAATCAGATTGCCCAGATGATTAATATGACATTATTCAATTGCCAGACCATACCACAGGAGGACATAGGAATGTGACAATTAATCATACTGCCAAACCACAAAGAAAAAGTCCCTTTTTATATGAAAAAGGTGGGTGGAATCTCTCAGTACCAATACATTTTTTTATGTAGCCATTCATTGACCTTCCTGAAGCTATACCAATCAGCACCACAAGGCAAACCTCACATGAGGCTCGAAAGACTGACACCTGCACCCCAAAGTCAACAAAACTACAGCATATTTTTATCTATTTGTCATCATC
Source organism: Musa itinerans (assembly GCA_001649415.1). Taxonomy (NCBI): domain Eukaryota; kingdom Viridiplantae; phylum Streptophyta; class Magnoliopsida; order Zingiberales; family Musaceae; genus Musa; species Musa itinerans. The sequence goes on from LVTN01000001.1 coordinate 867,251, forward strand.
ATATTGGGGATGCAGATGCCAACGGGTTGGCAGGAAGGGTAAGCGGCCATTAAGGAACCTGTTGTTATCTGCATCTTGGCCTGAGACAAGTGGAGGCCTTCGGGTTTGCTCACCTGAATACCATTGAACCATTCCATGGAGAGGAGACACCATCAGGGTCACAGGAGGAGACAAAAGGTAATCTTGACACTTGTATCGGTATTAAATATGTAGATCACAATCCATGGTGGTGTTGAAGAATGCAACAACCCGAGACACCGTAGGGAAAAGAAATATATACCAAGACGGTGGGAGGATTTTAGGAAGTCAAAGTGAAAGTGACAAACAATTAATATTCATTTTACTAGTCATGCTATGATGAGTTTCCAGAATTTGCTGTTGTCATCAACATGCAATGCATGCAATCTTATCCTGCTGACAGAGAGAGAGAGAGAGAGAGAGAGAGAGAGAGAGGATATCTTCTGATTGCTTATCTCAGTTATGGGGATAAGATGAAGAAGGAACTGCTAGTTCAGAAACTAGAATCACTGAAAGAAAACTGATTAATATATCTAACTGATCTCTCGAGGAAGTCAAGGTGAAAGATTCAAGTGCATGAGTTTCTAGGATTTGGTTTGGAAACCAAAAACAGGCTGATGCAAGAGTTGTTACTGGAAAAATAATACAAGTTCTAATGAGCTTTGCTAGTATAGTTGGAAAGATCAAAGAGTTTTGTCGATGGAATGTTCCACCGGGTGATAATATCCCTCGTATGCTTTCCAGCCCATTCTGTCATACATGTCTTTGACTTCATGTCTTCATGGGAATAGAAAAGAACAAAAAGAACAAGGTTATTCCAGATCGGTGGAGCTTTAAAAGTACTGCCAGTTGTGATACTGAGTTAGTGCATCGAGCTGAGTCTCATGTGCTGCATAAAAAAATTGCTTTTGACCTGAGTCTGTAGCTACACCACTTTTAGCTGAAACTGGATTAGTTTACATTGCTAAACTTACACTACCTTTAGCTGAAAGTGGACTGATGAATAGACAAACAATAATCTCTCTTTTTAAAAATGTTTCTTTTTTTTTTACTTCATAAATAGTTAATAAATCATGTCTCAACTAAGAACTTCAACATTTAAGTTATATAAACAATATTAATAATTTTTTTTCCTGTTTGTTTATCTATCTATAGTGTAATTTACGGTTCAGTATGCGGCAGAACCGTCGTTTGACGACGCTATTTCACTGTCGACGTCATATTTCTTAAAAGAACATAATACAGAAAATTAGACGTAAATTAAGCGACCGAAGATTTAAATACGTTACACCCAACCCCTCCCTCCGACACACACCGCGGTTATCCGATTCCAGAGACGTCAAGGACACGTGGTTCGATGCACGCGCTTTCTCCGCCCCTCGCCACCGTCTTCTTAAACGCTTGCTAGTCCACTCTCATCACCATCTACTCTTCGCTTCCTCCTCCTCCTCCTCCTCAAGCTTGCCTTGGAATGCGTCGAGAAGCTCCTCCTGCCGGATGATGAATATGTCGGAGGATTGTTCGGTGCTCGATCCGTTGATGTATCATCCGGAGTCGAGGTGGATCAGCGAGGCCTTCACCGGCGATAACGAGGGCCTCGCCCGCGTCCTCCGGATCTCCCCCTCCGACACCTCCTCCTCCTCCGGCGCCTTCCATGACATCCTCTCCTCATCTTACCCCCTCCCCGTCCAACACCAACTCGATCCCCCCTCCTTGGCCGACGCCGTCTGCCGCCGGGTGAACCCCCTTGGCCCCGCCCCAGCGGCCAGGGTCTCGAAGCGGCTGCGTAGGTCGCGCCCGTCGAAGCGGTCGCCGACCACATACATCAAAGCCGACCCTGCCAATTTCCGAGAGATGGTGCAATGGGTCACCGGGGTCCGGCTCGCCGGCGAGGAGCCGGGCGAGCCGCCGATGCTGCCCTCGGTGGCCGCCCGCACCCCCTCGCAGCAGCTCTTCCTGCCTACTCTCGATACGTCAGCGGTCTTCCTGGACTGGGGAGAGCCCGTGCCCGTCTCCGCCGGCTCGTTGGTGCCACCGACCTCCGATTTCGACTCGCTGTTCCCAGGCTTTCCGACCCTCGAATCGGGGGGCGTTATGTAGTGGATGCTCTTTTAGACGTCTGATGGGAATCGGACGGATGGGATCTCTCTCTCTCTCTCTCTTTCCTGCCTGTTTATTTAATAGTACTGTTGTTAGATGCTTTTTTTTCCAACCGTTGTGGTGGTAAGTGTCAAGGTGTTTAGTTATATTAATTTATTATATATATATATATATATATATATATATATATATATATAAATATAAAATCTCAGAAAGGCCTCTAGTGTTCTTTCGCAAAAGCAGCTTTGAGATTTTAGGATACATTTTATACACTCATAATCTGGATGTTAATTAATCTCACTTTAGGTGATAAAAACTTTGTTAATTCATTAATCTCATACGTTCTCTTCATTTTTGAAAATAAAAAAATGTCAACTAAATCGACCAACCACAAAGTTGGGTTGCGATGAGGGCCCACAAGGTAGCCTTGATGGGCGGCCGCATCACCGCCACCACTTCCGATGCGGTCGCCACTTGTGAAGGAAAAGGTCAACCAAATTCTCTGCGCGTCTGGGCCAAATCTGCCGCTATTCTCTTCGGTGTGTGTTTAAAGGGACAACACATTGATGTCATTTTATATACTTAATGGATTGATTCTACGCAATAATGTCTGTGTAATATCTACCAGCTAATCAAGTTTATGTGAATGCTAATCTGTTGATCTTCTCGTCAACTCTTTCAATGGCTAAGTAAGACATACATGTAAATTTTGGTATTAAACTTAGGTATATGGAAGAATAAGTACGGAGTTTTTAGATATAATGTATATAATGTTACCTATAATAAATAGAATATAATAATAACGAAATCTTCGTTCACTGCAAACGGCGCGAATGAGTTTGGTGGAGCGCAACTAATTAGCCACAAGACACCGTGGTATTGACGCCGTTTAAAACTCAACTCCTCCAACAGACCGCCGCCCGTGCTCCAAGGGATCGAGTCTCTCCACCCGACCCAGAAGAGCAGCAAGAGAACGAGGAGAGGAGAGGCGACGCGACGCGACGCTCCTTTTGCGAAGTGGAACGTATTCCACCTCCTCGAATCCCTCTTTTTTCCTTCCTTCTTTCTTTGTGGATGTTTCTTGAAAATTTTCCAGAAAAGTTCGATCGGTCATCGTCGAATCTTGCATCGATCGGCTGCCTCGTTCCCTCCGTCTTTCTTAAACCCGACGTCCACGCTTGGGTTTCGACGATGAGTCGGTTCTTGGAATTTTGGATTTAGAAGAACGGATGTATTGTTGTTCTCGGGATTCTTGATGTGGAAATCTCGCTGGGATAATCGGTGGTTCTTTTCTTTGTAGGCAAGGGAAGGGTGATTTGGCTTTTGTGAGCGGTCGAATACCCAGCTTTTCATCCTGGAATTGGGAATATGTTCGAGTTTAGGTGTTCTTTATGTCTTCATTACTGTCGGAAGGTTACATTCTCTGTCTTGGGCGGTTAGATGCTGATCATGTGGTGCTGGAGAATTGATTCGTAAAGGAGGTATAAACGAAGAAGAACATGAAAGAGAAGATATAGTAGCTTCGTTTATCTGCCTTAAAAGGCACCCATGCGGCATGTGATGAGAAGCAGTCATAGCTTGCAAGTTTTCTTATGCTCAATGCAGTTGGTAAAATTAGGTATATTAGGAAGATTTGATAGTTCTATATGAAATCTGAACTGAATGAGGTAAATGATGTGTCAGGAGGTTTATTGTTGCTTACTTTGCCTGCTAAATGTTTCAGAACTTATTTGAGCTGAAACATAGTAGTTCACTACATTGGCAAGTAGCAGTTTTAGCTTTAATAGGAATACTGGAAGAACCACATCGAGGGTGCTTTTTCGCTTCCATTTTTTTTTTCTTCCAGAATTTATCAGGATTTCCGTCTAAAATATTAAACACTAAATATAAAATCATAGCATGATGATGAATGAAAGAAAAAACTGCGAGTAATTTAAGTAGCTGAAGACAAATCTGGTTTTGAAATATATTGGAACTATATCTAAGAGTAGTTGTGTATCTTCAGGAAATTAGGATCTATATGGATCATTTATCAACCGACTGTGGCCCTTGTTTTTCCTTGATTTTCTGTATTGGATGGAGATTGAGCATTAACATATGCTTGCATGGAGAACTCACTTTATAAGAATTTCACCAGGGCTTTGATATTTTATGGTGGAATATGCATGTTAGTATCGTAGTCATTTGCTGATAATAGCAGAATGGGTTAACTTCAAATGTTTATAATGCAAGCAGAGAAACTTTTGCTTCTGTTTTGGAAATTAGTAATTCTTGTAAACATAGATTCTTTGGAAATATTAGAAAAAGAAGTCTCTCGCATCCAACAAACACTAATTATGCCTAAATAACAAAGTACATTTACAATTGATGTTCCACCCTATCAGTTGTTTCTTTAGACATACTGGCAAACGTAGATATAAAATTTTCATACCAATAACTTTTATTAACATTGTGGTTGTTAGGGACTCTTCCATCATGATAAAGATTTTGCATTCTCTCCATGAAATAGTTAAGAAAATTGTAAGTGATGCATCTTCTATTTTTTTTTTTTTTAAACAGCTATATTGAATCAGCATGCTTTTTGAATCTGAGATGGTCTTTACTTTGCTGCTATCTGGGACATTTGAAAATTTGACCTTTCTTATGTCTAATATTATTTTTGTAATAATTTTCCAGGATCCATGCTTTCCCATGGGTTGCAATTTTGGCAAATTTGCAGATGATCTACTATGTTGGCCTTTCTTGTGTGACCTTTTTAAAATTTGGTTTCTTTGGACCATTGTATATCACAAAATATTTTTTATTGAAATATATTTCATGTTGTACATTTGTAGTCAATGTGACAATCTAGTTTTATAATATATCAGTTTCTCAATTTTGTTGGTACCATAATTTATTGCATTTGAGTATATATATTATCTTTGACTTGCATAATTTCTGACTGAACTGTTACAGAATTTGGCGGAACTCGTAAATGTGATTCGATTTTAGGTGGAAAGGAGAGCCACCTTACCTCATTAATCCTGGACTCTTGATCATCTGAAAACTCAGAAGTTTTGCTTGTTGGAGAGCTTGGCACAGCCGGCAATCTTATGCGAAAAGCTATACACTTCCCAGAATTCAGCTGAGCAAACACAAGCAGAGAGCAACCTTAAGTGCTTCTCTGTGAACCCAGACTATATTCCACAGTGCCAGTACATTTTAGACAATGCATCGACTCCTTATGTTTTGGTGTTTGCTAGTTCCAGCTTATTGAAGCAAAAAACAGAGCACAGACTGTCTTTTGGTGATGCGACTTGATATCCGTCCGTAATGTGACTTTCTAGTTTTATAGATTAATTGCATGCAGATTTTGTTCTTTATGAGCAGAGTTTTTTTAATATTTCATTACTTTCCATTTTGTTCCATGCTCAATTTTTCATTTTTGATCATTTTTTCTTCTTGTTTATAATTTTTGTTTCATCAATGAAGAGCAATGATGTGTTGGGATTGACAAGCAGTGATGATGTGCTGGGATCGATAAGTATTTTAAATTTTTTAAGGTGTTAGTGTTATAGGAAAACAAAAAATACTAGTATGAGAAGAAGTTTTTATAGAGGAAGAAAATTTTAAAAAATATGATTTAATTTTTTATAAATATTTAATGTGATGGGAGAGAGCAAAATGTGATAAATATCTTGAGTGCTATTAAGGTTCTTTTTAGGGTGTCTATCTAGGATTTTTAGAGATGATAAGAGAAAATATATACATTTTTTAGGATCTATATGATAGAGTATATAAGAGGATTGTGTGCTTGAGTAGAGATAATTTAATGATCTTATAATTAATTTGAAAGATTTGATTTTATTCGTAGAAAGACGAGAGTTATTAAATTATATTATTTTTTATATTATTTTTTTGAATATATTTTTATTTATTGATATCTATATTTATTCTTTTGATTTCAAAATTTTTTCCCTCTTCCTCGGGAGATATAAGTTGATGTAGCATCATCCATCGTGATATCAATAAAATCCTCTCCTCCCTGATTTGAAACACTTGTAATGATCTATCATTCCATATGCTGAAAGATGTTGATTGAATGCATAAATGACTCTCCTATTTGTTGGCTATAAGTTGCATCATTTCAAATGCTGTATGTTCTTATTTATTATATATATATAAATATATAATTATTTCCATATCTAAGGATCGTTATAGATGGTTATGCAAAGTACAAACCAACTTCATTTCACCTATGATCTGTTAATGTATGTTTCACGGTGCAGGTATGTCAAGAATTCTACTCTTCTCTATTATTGATTCGTGGTTGACCTCATGAGACGCCGTACGTGGAGCTTAACCGTGGATTTTGTTTGACTTTGCAGCCCGAACATGACCATTTGGCTGTCGTGAAGGCTTGATAGCGAGAATTCAAACCGATAGGTACATTCGATCTTAAAACATCTGGAACCTCGTAATTTATTTGAACCTTTTCTCGCCTTATCTTATATTATTTATCTTCACAATTTGATGACGCAGTTCCGGTAAAACTTCCCAGTGTTCTTTTTCTGTTTTCATTTCTTAAAATCTACATCTAATATCATCTCCACATATTAACTTTATAATCCTTCACTTATATGATACATCAAAAACATATTGCTGCATGATATCCGCCCTATCATCGCCGCCGTTGAACGTCAACGTTATGTTCTTTCGCGGGGTAACATCCGCTACATAACCGATACATCGGTATAAACTCTGTCCCGGCACAGCGGCGGACGCCGATAAACCGGTCACTTGTTGATGTTTCTTACTCAGAGCTTCAACCGGTTTTATCTGGGCCGCCGGAATGGCGGCGCCACCCTTCGAGCCAGCGCCGGATGCCTCCTCCTACACCGTCCTCAGCCGCCGCAGCCGCCTCCTCCTCCTCCTCCGGCGGTTCCTTGACGAACACTTCGCCACCCCGCTCGACCTCTCGAAGCTCCCATCCCTAACCGCCCAGCTCGATCGGGAATGCCGCGACCTCGAAGGGGACCTGCGCTGCCTCCTCGAGGACAGGCTGCCCTCTAAGGCCTCCAAGTGGCTTTCTCGCTCCAACGATGCCCGCCGAACCCTTCACCGTCTCGGTGGTTTCGCACCTTGCTCGCCTCCAGGTTTGGCCCCTAAAACCTTAGATCTCGATTCCCCATTGCGTTATTGGTCGCCTCATTGTGTGGCGATTTGATTTGCAATTGTGTAGCTTCGGTTAGAAGGATGGTAGAGATGGACATACCCTTGCTTGTGAAAGAAGTCGCTCGGATTGAGACGGTTCGCGTTTATGCTGGTAAAATTGTCTCTATTTATCACTCGTCATCTAAAGATTTCGTCTTGTGTTGTTTTTTTGTGGGCGACGTCCAACTGCTGTGTTATCAAAGATAAAGAGGTTTGTGGACTGATTTCAGTTTTAGGTCTCTCTTTCAGTAGTGGTTTACTTTTGGATTTGAGACCATTGCTTCACAAGAAAGAAAAAGGGGCATTTTGATATTTCTGCCGCTCAGATGTTTAACTAGCTCCAGGATTACTATTCTGCAGAGTGCAGATTATCGTATAAGACATGCATATCATGAGTTTATTCTAGTTATGTGCCGTAAATTAAATTTTATTTATTTTAAATGAATGTTAAGACTTCTTGAGGGCATTATGTCCGGTGTGCATCACTGAGTCTCCTCATTTATAGTCCTAAAATGTCATTTCTTGCCAGAACAAGAAAACTGGAAAATTAGTGTTCGGCATGCGTACGTAAAGGAGGAATTATTGAGGGTCATTATTATAGTATGTCACTGCTATTTGTTTCTTTCTTTCATTTGTTTTCTTTAACATTCAACACACAAAATAAGGTTGATGAGTTTTGTTTTCTGCATGGACACCATTTATCTGCAACATGCTGGGTCCTTGTAACTTGTGATAAATTTGTTCATACTGTAAGATGATCAGAAGTGACATCTACATTTGCATCGATTACCATGTAGGAGAAACTAGAAAGATTTTATTTTCTTTTATTTCCTGGATTCCTGATTTTTTATTGCTCCATTTTTCAGCCTCTTCTGGTTTTGCTTTTTCTGCTAGAACATATTTTGCAAGTTATCAGATGAGTTTGCAGACAGTTTAGCATCTCTATGCTTGACATTGCACTAAGAATGGCGTAGACAATTATATGAACATGGTAGGATTGTGAGTTTTTAGGACTCAACTTCCAAAGTGAGTGGAATAGAAGATCATGTGAGCTACTTACTTTCTCCAAGATGTTCAAGGCCAACCTATTTTACAATATATGGTAGGCATGGATATTTGATTAATGTTTTTTCCGAAGAATGGAGGCTGTAAATTAACAGTTTCATTTCACTCTTGTTTTCACATTGAGATATCAGAGTTTAGGTGGGTATGTACTTGTCATCACAGTATGAACTAAGTCCCTAAAATGCTAGCTTTGTTTGTTTTAGCTGCAGTGGTGCAGTGCAATTTTGGTTGACAGCTAGTCATAGGTGCTGTTTTTCATGTGAAAGCCTTGTTGGTTTTCCTCCTAACTGTATTTATGATGCCTCCTAAATCGCAGAATGTTCTCTTCAGTTAGAAGCTCTTGTTGGTGACCTTGAAGATGCAGCATTAGCTATAGTTAGCCAAGCCTTACCAGATAATATCTTGTCAAATCTTTCAAGCGTGCGAAGTTCTACAGTAGGTCATATCGAACACATCTCTTATTTTTCTTACTATTATCTCAAACAACTGTTTAGCGTCGTGATCCTTGTTCTCTAAAGGAACTAACAACCAAGGCTAATGAAATGAGCTCTTTTCTTGTTCTTTACAATAAAAATGAGATTCTATAGTTGCATCTTTTAGTTGCAGGATATGCCAGGGAAACAAGAAAAGCTGCTACTTGCTGTTAAAATCATGACATCTATAGAGGATAAACTAGCAAGTATTTCATGTCGTAGGCCACAATGGACTCATCTCTTAATGGCTGTTGAATCTAGGGTGGAAAAAGCTTTAGCAATTATGAAGCCACAGGCCATAACACATCACCGGGCTATACTTGCCTCACTTGGATGGCCACCAGGCCTCTCATCATCTAAAATAGAAAAGGACAAATCATTTGAAACTTCAAACCCCCTTGTTCTGATGCAAGGAGAAAACAAAGCCATATATTCTCAAAGCTTTCTAGCATTATGTGCTTTGCAGCAACTTCTGGTTCGACGGGAACAGAGAATATGTGCCTTTTCAAGATCTCATAAGATGTACAGATCAGCAGATGGTACTGATTTGCATAGATATTCTTGTCTTGACAATAGTCTATGGACAATTGATGAATTAGTGAACCCTATTGCTTCAAGAATAGAGCATCATTTTCATAAATGGTCTGATCAACCAAAGTTTATTTTTGCTCTTGTTTTCAAAATAACTCGAGATTTTATGGATGGGGTGGACCATGTGTTACAACCTTTAGTAGATAGAGCTAGACTAGTGGGTTCTAGCGCCAGAGAAACCTGGGTAAAAGCTATGGTTAAAATGCTTTTAGACTACCTAGAAAAAGAAGTTTTTCCTGTCCTTGTTATAAGATATGAAGTTAGAGATGGATTCTTGGAGGCGAACACATCATGGCTTCATCTCGTTGACCTCATGATTACCTTTGATAAGCGGATGCGAGCTCTTGCAACTTCAGGAATGCCACAAATGGGATTATTTCTTGAGTTTGAAGGTATCTCTGGGTCCTTGTCGATGTTCTCAATTTTCAGAGAGCATTCAGATTGGCTTCAGATATGGGCTGAAATAGAGCTTGAGGATGCCAACAATAAACTGAGACCTGAATTAGAAAATGAAACAAGTTGGCTGGTCTGTACTCGTCAGCAAGTTTTGTCCTTTCAGGAAGAAACTGAGTCATTTCTTCTTTCAAACAGAGAGGACTTCAAAGCTCCTTCTATTGCTGATTCTGTTGTTAAAATTGTATGGCATATGGTTGAGAGGGCTGAACTTCTGCCAACTAAGCCAATGAAAAATCAATTTATCAGGTCTTCTTCTGTCGTATTCTTAAATGATTTTTTCCTTTTCTTGGTTCAACGCTGTCAGAGTGTAGCATTGGTTGATGCCAATCTGGAAGATGATGATATGCTAAGACTGGCTGGTTCCATAAATGTTGCTCGATACTTCGAATTTGTTTTGAGAGAATGGAATGAAGACATCAGGTTCTTGGAGATGGGTGTTGCTGAAAGTGATTACAAGAAGGAAGACCAACATTCACTTGGTTCCTTTTTCAAAGATGAAATTATATACTTGGTTAACCTAGAAACTGATTTTCTTGAGGAAATAATGTCTGCCATTTTACTGCAGTTTGATACTCTCTGTTGGAATTACATTGATAACATTGAACAGTTGGGAACGGAGCAACTTGAACAGCAAGATTCAGTTCTTGATGAACAATGTCCATGTGTATCGTCAAGGTTTGTTGAAGCACTAGACATGCTGAAAGACTGTCTGAATATCTTGAGATTAACTCTCAATTCCATAGATTTTCTTGACCTATGGAGAAGCATTGCTGATGGGCTTGACCACTTCATTTTTAAGAGCATCACTCTCAGTGGCATTAAGTTATCATATGTGGGAGCCAAACAATATAAGACTGATATGAGTGCGCTCTTTCTAATTTTCAGTGCATTCTGTGCTAAGCCTGAAGCTTTCTTTCCACGCACACATGATTCTTTAAAGATATTGACCATGGATCAAAAAGATGTGGCTTATCTTCTTAACATCGTGGCAGGGGATGAAAGAAGAAAGGAAGAGTTTTTGAAACTCAGAGGACTATTCCATGTAACTGTTAATCAAGCTGAAAAGATTCTGAAAAGCAGGACATTCAAGGGTTAAATTGGAGGGTAAGAGAGGTGATTTAGCCAATTCGTTGTCTGCTTTCCACTTTCATCCTTCTTTATTGAAGTATGCTGTGGTTTATGTATGGGTTCATATTCTTTACATGTTATACTTTAGGATCTAGAAATCAATTAGTGTTACATCAGCCTATACTATTTTGAATCTTACATGCATGAACTCACATTGAAGATTCCAAAATTCCACAAGAGAACCATGAGAATTAGGTAAATAGATTATTCCAGAAGCATATCTTTTATTTGATGAGCCACATTTATGATATTATATTTATTTCTAATTGTTCAATTCTTTGAAAGTAGCTATGGTGGGAATATCATGTATAGTCCATTTGCAACAAGCAAGATTCACTGGTGAAGAAACTTGTCATTATTCCTATCTTTGAGTCCTTGCTGTTATAAAGTTTTCCTTGACCGCACAAAGCTGATATGTCTCAGCTATTTAACACAGTTAACGGTTCTAGTGCTCATCTATATCTATTATTTTCTATAAGAAACTTGTTCTTGAAATGCACTCAGTATTTATGGCAATGCAATTAGGTTTCTTTTAGTTGAGAGATGCACTGATGTTCCAAAGCATATGCAGTACTTGCATCTCAAGATTGTCCTCAAATGAAGAATAGTTGAAGTGGCTTCCAGTGTGTTAAGTGCATGCAAGCAGCTTCTGGCTTCAGACTGTAAAGTGTAAACCACAAAATCTAGACTCAAAGAGTCATACTCACTGAATTTCATGCAGTATTCATATTACAATTGACGTTTCACGTGGCTAAAGACAGAATACTCGTAGATGTACTGAAATTTGAAGTCTCACAAACCTTTATATCTTCTAAAATTAGGTACCTTGAGTTTTATAATAGTTGCAGATTTAATTTACTCTTCACCACCAACTGCTTGTATAGTTTATGAAAATTTAATAAATGTAGATACATGCTTACAAGCACTTTGATTGAGATAAATATGATCCTTCTTATAATTGCACTAGATCTTACTTTCGTTGATCTGATTGTAGATCTTATCAAAAGCTAGATATTTGTCCTATGAAGTGTAGAAGCCTAAAAATGCTTTTTGACTCCCAATCATGACTGTGTTGAACATGGCACTTGTTAGATAACCTTTGATGTGTTTGGGCCTTCAGAATACTTCAAGTCTCATGTACCATCATCTATAAGGCTTCAATACATCACAAATATTGAGAATATGTATGTAGATTGGACTGTCAACTTAATGTTTTGGATACATGTTTGTAAGTATTTTTTGTGAATTTTGCTTCTATATGAATGATTGTTATGTTTCTTACACATTTGATCTGATGTTGATAGATTGTCTAAATTGTTCAAAGACAAAAAAGAGAGTTTAGTACTTAGAAAATATATTGGTGCTAATTGCAGTGTCCATGTTGTGCCATGTCCATGTCCAATGTCCCATGTCCTAGCATTATTGTCCATGCTGCATCGCTATGTTTGTTACTAATAGGATGTTGATTCCTAGGGAACATGAGTTATATACGAAAAATTCAAATCTTGAATTGGCTCTCTATAAGCTCAGTTAACATAGGATAAAGGATTAGTAAATTTTATTAGGCACTTTTATCTGATGAGTTCTCTGTGTATTACGTGAACCCTAATATATTCTTTTTGCAGTTCTTCAGACATCTGCTGATATAGACAGTTGTGACCAAAGATAAGTTGATCTAGTGGGCATAATACATATCGGCTTCTGTATGTGATATTTCATTCTTGAGTAGTCCATTGTTCTCAAAATAAAGGAGTTTCACAATACTACTTGTTTGCGAAGACATCGTCTGATACACATGAACAAATGTTCGAAGTCTGAATGGAGGGACTTGTTGACATTCTATTATATGATAAGCCAAAAATCTCTTCTCAGAAACCCAGTAACTTGACAACCCACTTTATGCTTGTGCTACTTCTGCCACTGAGCCTATAATACAACATAGCAGGATGCTCAAACAGGATCTGCTTGTGCTGAAGCATTGGACATCAACATGGAAGACAAATCATACCTGATAGTTGCCATCTTCTCCATCATTAACTGGCTGGAAGTTCTTCATGTCAAGGATAGCATGAGAAACATGCCACAATTGACTGCTTCTATATGATCGGCACTTGTGAAGAAAGGCACAACCAGGTATCTTCAGTGGTTGAAGTGTAGACAGCAGTAACTGGGCTGACAAGAACTGTAATTTTGGACAATAGCAGATCTTAAAATGTAAAAGAAAAGTAAGATTGTGAAGTGTCAATGGACATGATTTCTCTTCTCAACCTGACATGCAGTAGTAATCTTCAGTATCTGAAGCAAGGCTCGAAGCGTAGAGAAATTATATCAAAGTTCTTTGAATTAGAGATTTGCAAAGACTGAAGCCTTTTCAAGAGATCTTGAGGCAGTGACGACAGTGTCGCCTCATCACGTTGCCACATTTCTGAAGTGATAACTGAAGGGAGACTTGGTGGCACGTTTTGAGAGCAGCAAAATGTATCAACATAGCTTGTCACAATGTATCAGTTCCAACCGATGCAGCTGATGAAAGTCACCATCCTATACTCCAGACAACTCTTCCAATCTGTACAATCTTATCAGTCTCCTCGTCTCCAGTGAAAATAGATGGCTTCTTCATCTTCATCTTGCCATTGTCACAGGAATCACAGCCACTGTGCCAGATCACTGTCATTTTCTATTGAGAACTGCTCGAGGGAAGGCAATTGCCCATGTGGTGGTAAGATTTTTGCATTTGGTATAAGGGTAACGGAGGTCGAATTATAGAAAGATGAGTCTCCAATTCATTTGAGAAACCTGCTGCCACTATAACATTCTATAACCAATTCTGACAGGTTGGTATTAGACTGCAAGCTTTGGAGAATATGCATCATAGTCTCCTCTGCTGAGACTGTTGGCCTTTTTACAGTGGATTCATTCTTTGTCTCCTCATCTTTCAAGTATGCAAAGCTGCATCTCTGCATCTAAGCTACCTAAGAAGGAGATCTTCTCATCCTCCCCAGTTACATCATAAGAAGGTGCTTCTTTAATGTTCGCATCTTCTTCATCAAATAAATCGATGTTACAGATCCATTCATCATCTTCGTTGTTTACAAGAAGAAGAATTTAGGTCCTTGATGCAGGCTGTCATTAGATTCCCATGAAGATAAAATCCAGATACAGCCCGGACATGCATAGTTCTCCTCTAATGTTTACCAAATCCTTCAACTCTTTTAGTACGCATGGTTCATCTTTACCTCTAAAGTAAATGCAACTCCATGATCCTATGCTTGTCATCCTCCCAAGTAGTCCTACTGGTTCAGCTTTGTTATATGACAAAAGATTAAGATTATAGACAGCTTGGGGCTCATCATACGGAATGATGAGGGTACTTGCTGCTTGGCAAGTTGCAAAATTGTTCATGACTCATCTTGGGTGGTTAGGGAAGGAGTTAGAACGACAAAGTAAGTTTGGAAATGTAACTTTGGAGCTAGATTCTCAGATCATAGTCAACTGTCTTGCCAATGAGGAATCTCCCTCTTGGAAGATATTAAGTGTTGTCAAAGATATTCAATGGTCAAATCAGTTGGGAAGTTTTTCTTGCATTTGTTGCCTTAGGGAATGCAATCAAGCAACATATTGTTTGTTGTTCAAGGAAGAAATATGAAGTTCAAGGCTGGAATATGAACTATGAAGACTGACATGTTTTGGAACGAACAGCTTCCTTTGGATCTTACATCCATTTTTTCTAAAGTGACCTTAGTAGATCTTTTTGTCGATTTTGAAAAGCTAATATAGTTTTCCTGGAAAAAGAAAAGGTTACAGACAGATCAGAGATTAAGATGAGACACCAACAGCTGTGAAGCGATCAATGATACTTAATTATGAAAACATAAGACAAATGGCCTTGTACATGAGATACAAGTAAAACTGATATCAAGAATGCCAATGGAAATCACAAAAACAGAAATGTAAAGATGGAGCGCAGCATAGCAGCACAGGCACAAACATTGCCCAAAAACTGTCAAAGAAATGGATGGATCACATAACATTCACTGCAAAAACAGTACGAACTGAGTGTGCTCCATCTGACCATGTTATGGACCCATATCCATATCCCTTACTTGCAGCCTTGGCATCAAAGGTGACCTGGTAGGTGGCCTTCATCCATCTCTTGGTGAAGACCAGTCTCTCAGGTGAGACCTTGACTATCAAGCCACTTGGAGCATCCACTGTTGCAGAGTATGTTGAGTTTAGTGGCCCGACATTGGTGACTGTTCTGCTGACTGTCGTCGCAGTCTGCTTGCCTCCTAGCTTGGCAATGGAGGTGGAGGGGTAGTTGAGGTTGGATATGAGATCTGGTGAGGCGTTGGGTGGACAGCTGAAGCTGGTCCCAGAGATGGATCTTATGGCTTGGTTTTTGTAGCCATAGTAGCAGAGGAAGTGCAGGTAGTCCTCTGTGGTGGTCTCAAAAACTAAGCCTGGACTTAAGGCTCTGAGTGGACTTATTTCCCCTGCTCCCATGTCATGGAAGCTTGCAATGGCCCCTGAGTTGCTTGTGAGGGGCTTCCCAAGGTTGTTGGTTATGATAGCTGCACAACAAGGAACAGATAAGACAGTGGTCTTTTGGTCAGAATAGAGAGAGAGAGAGAGAGAGAGAGAGAGAGAGAGAGAGAGAATAGTTTCTCGTAGGGCAAAAAAAGGTCACCTGTTGTCATGAGTGCTGATCTTATCATTGAAGGAGACCACCTTGGATGAGCTGATTTCACAAAGGCACCTGCACCAGCAACATGAGGGCAGGCCATGGAGGTCCCTGATCTGATGGCAAAGTTTGATGGTTTCTTCCCTACCAGAACATCTCCACTGTCAGATGAAGGAATTGATGCTGCAATAATGCTGACACCTGGAGCCATCACATCAGGCTGTTTCAAGAAAGATTGGATGACAGAGGTCACTTGTACACATCTGTTTATGCCATCTGAATCAAGCATTAGAAGAATCCCAAACCTTAAGAATGGCTTCAGTGAGTCCTCCAGGGCCCCTGGCTGAGAAGTACGCCACAACTGGTGCTGGCTTGAACACTTTTACTTCCTCAGCTGGTAGAATGACTGCTGAAGGCTTTCTGCATTCATCAGAAAGGACAAGTCAGGTATATAAAATGAATGCTATATTAGTAACTTCCATGAGTTCAAAACATATATTTAGCATGAGACTCAGATAGATGTCTTTACAACTTACTTGGTAGAGTTGATGTACTTAAGTATCTGAACTCCCGCATCATTTTCAACCTCTGAGAATGGGAAACTGCCAGAATCAAATGGCACACCTCTTTCTGCCTCATCAACTAGGATCAGGCCTTTAGCTCTAGCTCCTTCAGCCACCAACTTCTTTATTCGTCTTGTTACTGTTGGATCAGTGTCGACACACACTATTATCTTCCCAGCAGCTTTATCAGCATCGAGCGATCTAGGATAGCAATTGCTATGGAACAATTGCATGATAATCAATATTATGAATAAATATTGTTATGCATAATGCATGATTCTATGAGGAAGATTATTGAATTCGAAGAAATAACTATGCAAGCCATTAAGGTACCTTGCTTCTGATATCGGTGTAGATTCTGCTGCTACGGCTCCACCGAATACAAGGGGATATGATTCGGATCGATTAAGATTGGAGAAATTTATGGCTGTTCCCTGTGAACATTGGAAAATTTTCACACATTATGTGTTTGTCTTGAGACTAATTTCCTAAAGAATTCAGAATGAGTTTGTCTAAATTTGGCCTGTTTAAGAAGTTATTTCTTGGCCATTTGATCTAAAGATGAAAGAGAATCTGAAGTCGTATTAAGACAGATGCAAAAGAGTAGGATTTCTAACTTACCTTGAACATATTTCCATTACCAAGAACTATTGTTGATTGGAAATTCCTATCAATGCTTGAAGCTGCAACTGTTAGGATCCATGGAGCTGAATTGACCACAGTGTAAGGATCTGGTCCATCATTTCCACCCGAACAGATGACCAACACGCCTCTCTGGTGAGCATGGAATGCACCAATAGCTATGGGGTCGCTAAGAAAATCTGACTGGAACACAGAGCTCATTCCTATTGATATTGAGATCATGTCGACGCCATCATCAATAGCATCATCAATTGCTTTCATTATAGTTGAGCCGGCACATCCACCAAGTGAGCATGCCTTGTACACAGCGAGCCTGCTTGAAGGAGAACCTCCCTTGGCCACCCCCTGTGCAAGGCCATAGTAGCTAGCATTTGGCACCATGGAGCCAGCAGCTATAGATGATGTGTGTGTGCCATGGCCTACAGAATCCCTTGGTGATCCAAAAGCATCTACTTTGATGGCATGGGATCCATTTGATGGAGGTTGGATCGATTCTGCTTGGCTGGTGTAGTATCTTGCACCTATCAGCTTCCTACGAATTCACAGGAGCTTAAACAGAGGTGAGGAATATGTATGATAAAAAGGCTTCAATCTACTATTTCATACAGTTTCATTGTTTCTTGTGTGTGTCAGTTGGATAAAAAAAATAATGAGGATGATCATGTTATATTAAGTTTTTTCCTCAAATCATTTAATTTGATTGAAAACATCAAATTGTTGTATTAAATTGTCCTCGAAATGAGAATCTTCCCAACAAAGTCTGATTCTGGAAGTATGACTCTTACTAATCTTTGACTTCCTAAACTTCATTTGAAGAGTATGTGTATCAAAAGTAAGAATGTATAAATATTTCCTCGCAATTTTATCAAGACAATTTTTAAATAATTCTTTCCAATGTCAACTAGCAGCTTATGCATTTACCTATTACAGTTAGATTTTTTGAAGTCAGATCCTTCCATGCAAATCCCTTTCCATCTTGATGGGATCCTCCCCATCCCAGCATCATTGAAACTAGGTGATTCTGGCCATACACCTGCAGACATAAACTAGCATCACATATACAATCTAGATTTGAGTAATAACCATTGTAATTGATGAGTGAGCTAATATCTTCATTCTATGCAACATCATAAGAACATATGTTTTGCAT
This sequence comes from Musa itinerans, assembly GCA_001649415.1. NCBI lineage: Eukaryota > Viridiplantae > Streptophyta > Magnoliopsida > Zingiberales > Musaceae > Musa > Musa itinerans. Next base: position 885,311 of record LVTN01000001.1, read on the forward strand.
GTAATTAAGAATGAAGAATCGGGTAAACCATTAAAACTAACATATTTGCTTTATGTTTCTTTCTTTTTCTACTATAGTGTCTGTTCCTAAAATTTGACATTTAAGATAGAGTTTCTCCATTAACTACGGGTGTGGAACGTTGTCACAGATCAAAATGAAGGAAATTACCAGTATCAATGATGCCAATTATAACATCACTGGAAGCTTTTCGCCGGAGTCGCTGCGATCCAATGCCTGATTCTGCGTCCAAGAAATCCCAAGAACGCGTAGTATGAAGTTGAAGAAACCGGTCAGGGAAAACCGACACAACTTCATCAAAGCCTGATGTGAAGCATCCAAAACACTTGATCAGAGTAGAGAGATAGCAATCAAGACTGGGATTGTTAACTTGCATCTGATCCAATGAATTGAAGTTTGTGAATGAGGAAATGATTAAAAGTCGATTCAATTGAGCTGGAAGATGAAAACACCAACCAGATAATAAAGCGGCTTCCTTTTCGGTAAGCATAGCTGAGAACCCCTTGAATGCATGATGGTAACTTTGCATCAGGGACACTCTTTCTTTCTCCTCACTGTTATGACCAACATAAAAGTTAAAGAGCAGGTTGCAGGTTGATGGTTTCCACGTTAACATTACTATTTTATTGTCAATGTTTAACAAAAACTCTTGCCTTGGAATAACAGAGGACAACATTTGCAAGTGAGCTGCTTGTTGAGCTTCATGGTCTCCATCTTGTGGTTTGCTCCCCATGTAGACGACATAAGGCTGACATAGAAAACAAAATTAGCTACAGAAACCATAAAAAAATATGTAAAAGATTCACAACATGAAGCAATCTTCAACTTGTATGATTTAAAGCTTGCATGATAAATTTTGGTCTAACGAAAGATGGCACTCAGCTCAGCAAAATCTAATGGACGACTATAACTATGGTGCTTGCTGGCTACATACAAATGGGAAAATAGAACAAAGTAAGAACCAGATGAATGTTCGTCGTTAAAACCATTCCTGTTACTCCCGATACCGACAAAGAAAAGGATCAAAGTTTTGTTGGTCAAAAAGCCAGATAAGAACTGATGTACTTCATCAATACCTCCGTGGACTGTTTCGAAATAGCACAGGCAGAAAGAGAAGCAAAAATGAGGAAGACGAACTGCAAGGGTTTGGCCATGGCAGATGATAACATCTCCGGCAAAGTTTGCTACGAAAACTATGTAGTAACACAAGCAGTAGGTCCAATTTGTAGGCCAGTTTGTTGAAGCTTTGTTGCCTCCAGGGAATTTGCATCATGTGCAGCACTCAAATCTTTTAGTGTTTAGTGCTCTTTTGCATTTAATAAACAGAGATACGAATGTCTTTTCTTTTGATTATTTTTCTCCAAGCTTTGCCTTTCTCAAATGTTTTTATTGTGATGATCTATCTAAAGAAGAAGATTAAACTGAAAAAAAGAAGTCATAATTTCAATTAATTGTCTTTCTGTTCGAGTTGAATGTCTTTTCGCAGTTCAAACCCTTTGATTTGGCAACATGAGAAACCAACTTCATATCAACATATAGAGTATGTACACTTGAATCTGATCACTAATAAGCCACTAAAATATTTACGATAGTTTCAGAGAATTTGTTGAACGGAAATGACTTCATCAGTGTTTCTTGGCATGCTATTATTCTTCATTCACCTACTTTTCTCCCCTTACAAAGTTGGCGAGTTCAAAGAGATGATTGAGAAATTGATTGTGATTGTTTTCTGCGTGCAATGATTAAGTTTTTCTTAACCTTATTTTGAGGGCCCATGAATGATTCTCTGTACCTTTCTTCTATAAGAAAAAGGGAAAAAGAAGAGCATGAACAGATCGCTGAGTAGTGAGTGCTGCACTCAGATTCTATCTCTTGGTGTGGAAACACAAGAAAGTAGAATCGAGATGGCATCCATCCACTGCATGCACACAGTTCCTTTGATTTCAATATCATTGCTTGCAGCAGCACAAATTCTGCAGAGATTTGGCTCACAAGTAGTTAGTTCCTTTTGGCCATATGGATCTGAAGACCGCTGTAACCTTTTTGTTTCTTAATGCTTCCTCTTTTCTGTCATCAACGTAGCAATCTCTTTATCTTTCACAATTCCCTCCGATGAGTGAAGCAGATAAAGTTCAGGTGTCGACAATACTCGTCGGTGCCACACATGACCAATCTTGGTGGCCTACAATACTCATCTGTAGATTCATGGTGGCCTCTTTCATGCCTATCATTGATCTTTGATTTCATCACACAAATGCTCAACCAGTATCTTTTTCTCCTTTTCTTGGCCGCCCAGCTTGGATAGTTGAAGAGCCAAAAGTCATCGAGAACTAGAAACCGTGTTCAACAAGTGCCTCAAAAACGAATCTCAAGCTCATTGCGGCACAGCAGGCATATGTTCTTTTCGTGGTAGTGAAAGCTATCGAGATCCGAAACGAGTCTTTTTTGGTGATCTGGTCATGAATGAATGAATCATGTGTTGCAGATGACAGTAGGAGTCCATCAGAAGCAAGGAATTGTATCATGGTGGAGGAGGAAGTCTCTTCTCAGGTCCTTCGGTTGCTGTCAAAAGCTTGAGAAACAGTAAGCCTTTCTTTTGCCAAAGCTCGAAGGAAAGAAATAGTTAGAGGAAGCCGAATACTTAAAAGAGTAAGAGCTTGAAGCATCTCATCATGTCATATGGGAACAAAAATGTTGATGATGCATGCATACTGTGAATCATCTGATCAGAGTTGAAATTGGATCTTATAAAATGAACTCAGATAGATAGATGATGATGATTTAACCAACATGAAACAGGAGGCATTGGTTTTGGGCTTGAAGATTCTGATGGCAATGCCATTTCTATGTGGTGGCAGGATGTAAAGAAGCTACGGGAAGAAATCGAGCTCGTACATGTCGAATGATATGGAACGTGACGACGGTGGTTGAGACATCTTCTACTTGTTTGGCAGATTAATAAGGTTAAATAATTAGGGTTGGTAATCGTTGGGAAGGAAGAGAAGAATTTTAAATTTTTTTTTAAATATAAATATTAATAATCATAACTATATCAAAAAATTGATATAAAATTAATGTGGTTCGGTAAATCTTATTTATATCCACGGAAAAGATCAAATTTTTTTTATCATGTTAGATCAATTACGAGTTCTTTATATAAATTTTAAAAAAATTATATATTTTCTTTCAGCCCCTCCCAAAACACTAGAGAGCATCCTCTCTAGACACCGGATAGAAAAACTTATTTCTCACATCTTGCTCCCCTCCCATCAAAACTTAAAGATACATGAGCTATTTATAAAACAATCGAACTCTTAATTGGTCGAGAAAATCATAACATATGAAATTGAATGATACATCGATCGAAATATATATACCGCTTGTGATGCTATTGGTGAGATTGTATATATAAACGAGGGTCCGTATGTGAATCATATTGGAGAGTCAAGTACACTCGAGATAGCTATCGTTAGCCATTCAAGAAATATAAATTATAATTTTACATTAAACATTTTGATTCTGTATGTCAAAATGAGGATTTGATAAGTAATGGCCTAGGACAAACAAACAATATATCCATAACATTTCTATAAATTTTGTTGTTGTTATTTTCTAAATACTGTATGATTAAAAAAAATGTTTATGGCTTCTTTACATGTATTTTGTGATAGGTAGGAATTCAAAAAAAATTATTAAAGAGTATGTAATATGAAGGAACTTTGATGTGAAGATATTGTGATATCAAGTAAAACGATTGTGGATGGATGATGTATGCTCGTGGAGCTAAACATGTACAAATATTTTGGACTATAGCCCGAGCTATAAACATGTACAAATTCAATGAATGTATCATTGGATTTGCCAAAGAGAGGTGGGCTAATACTTATTTCCTTTAATGTTGATATTAAATGTTGACACGAATATATCAAAAAAATATGAATTTGTTACTTTTGTTTCTATCTATTATTATCTAAAAATAATCAAGTTATTAATAATCGGACGAAATTAAGAAATAATCAATTACTTGCGAAATTATGAAAGATCTCCTTTTAACATCAAAAAATTTCATTGAATTGAGTATGACTGTACGTGTGATAGCATCTATTATATCAGAAATATCAATGAACCCAATTTTTACAATCGCTCAGGATATCCTCTTTTAACTTTTAGATCTATTTGTTAGTTCAAATCTCTTTTATTAATTGGAATAAAATAATTAATAGATCTCTCGCCCAACCCAAGATAGAAATGGGCTACAGTTATGAACTTATAATCATGGAGATTGTTGATGATTTATCAATATTTTTTTTAATAGAAATGACGAGAAGAAAACTTGCAGAATGATTATATACTTGTTATCAAACTTGTTTTGATGATCAAATTAAGAAATTAAATAAAAAGCTATATTCTTTAGAGTTTTCCCTCGTATTAATAGTGAGTTTTTAAGTACATACATTCAGGGAGATGATTATAGTCAACATTGACAACTGAACATTTTCATGTGATCGGTTTCAACTATTCGGAATCTCATGCTCTCATGCCATGATACTCATTGGGTATAAAAGTTTGAATCCATATTTTCTACGTGAAAATTATTTTTTTTGACAGAAACATATAACAACACATATGCTGAAAATGTATTTCCGATGCAAAGCAAACAATATTAGATTTGATGAAAATGATGATCGAACCATGTTACCTTCAACGGTTGGTTGTTGTGGAAGGCAGGGATTGAATGGGTATATAATGAAATAATAAAAAGAAATGTTCAAAATGTAAGCAATTAATCGTCATTCTTGTCTATTGCCGCCAATTTAAAACGAATTATGATGGGTATGTAAATTTATAGAAATTAGTGTAAGCATAAAATCTGTAGTTTTTTTTTGACAGGATCACATAGATTGATGATTAGAAAGAAAAATTAAGGGAAAGACGATAATCCTTTAATTGAGATAATATATATATATTTTTTTGTTGCAAGTCCTTAGAAGTCTTGTCTATATATAGACAAGAGCATAGGATCTAGGATAAATTATTAGAAGAGTTCCTCCCATCAAGATTATCTCATAAGCAATCCTATTTTAAGTGGACTTCTTTTGTATTGACTAATATATTTCATCAGAATCTAATTAGTTATATTATATATATCTTATCTAATTATAAAGGACCATAAAATCTAACAATTAATCATTATTTACTTTACGTGAAATATAATTTTTTTATATTTTTGAAATATATTATTTTTTAGCTTGTATGGGTTTGTTTTACTATGACTTCGTAAGAGTGTAAATATTGGGGTTTACTATTTTCTGCACTAGAATAGTATCATACTGTGGTTTACTGTGTTTGTACATGTGAAGATCTCATGTTTTTACTGTGGTTGACTATGTTGTGTCGAAAATGAAAATATGATGTTTATAGTGTTTTTTTTAATTATCCTTTCTGTGATATCATTGAAAACAAATATATTATTGTTAAAGACTGGATTGATATTCTTTAGTCCAGCAAAGCAAATTTAAATCTAACCCACAGCTTGTCAAGACTTTAATTTAATGTGAATGGTTTGAAATAAAGTGACATCGATACATAGTTCCTCCTCTCAGGACTACATAGTATTTTTAGATTAGCATTGTAATATTTCTTTGACATTATTGAAAACATATTGTAAAAAAAAATTAGATCGATATCCTCAAGATTTATTGTGAATGTTTTTGAAAAAACAAAAGAAAAACATCAATACATTTTATGGTGTTTTAGTAACTATATTGAAAACACTATAACGACATCATAAAACACTTTAATGATAGCTGTAAAGGTTCACTATTTCATGATGTTTACTATTTCATCATAAAACACATCATAAAACACTTTAATCACTGGACAACAACATTGTAAACACATAATAATATTATAAATCACTAAAAAAACAATATTCTACATGTCCAAAACACACACAACTTTGTAAATCACTTAATCAAAACCCCTAAATTATATATAAAACACATAGAATAGTATAAATGGACGTCGCAACAACCAAACACAAAAATACTGTCGCAACATAACTTAATAGAACTGCACAAGTTATCGAAACATTATCTCACGTATACCACCAAATCACTGTAACACCAACGAAAATACTATAAATCACTTCTGGTGACAGTGATATACCATCACATAATTAACACTTCAGCCCAAAATTTATGTTAGTGCTTGTTTTATCAAATTAACGATACGTGTGCCTCCAAATCAAGATTGGATCATGAATCATAGTAATCGACATTACCGGTGTTATCTTCAATAATAAATTACATAATATCGGGTCGATATCGATGCATGTCCTTTTATTGAATATCAAAAGGTCGATTATAAATCAAGCCTTCATAAATTTCATAACAAAAACACCACAATTATTATTACCAAACATAACAAGAGATTATGCTATCGATAGAAAATATACAAATTAGTTTGCATTTCATTTCTTTGATTTTTCATCCAACGAATGGGTGATGTGTGGTGATATATTTATTGAGGCACCCTTGGCATAACAACAATAAAATTAGAAATAAAATACTAAAATAAATAAACAATAGGATATATCTCTTGACAATCCAAAATAAATTATAATGTATAAAAACTTTTCCCTTAAAGTCTAGCACCACAAGGTACCAATGAAATTTTGTGTTAAGGGGCAAAAATATCAAATCGATCGGTCCAACAAAATTTATTTGATAGCTTAGGTTGAAGATTAAAGTTCTTATAATTTTTGTATTAAAATATAATAATCAAATTAGTTAAACAACATTGGAAACATATAATTTAGTGAGAGGTAGAAAAAGTATATTACTCGTAAAATTGTATACATAATAATGCTTGGAACAACTGATGCACTAACTTGGTAGCCTTTGATGCAATGATGCTGGAATTAGTGTCGATCACATCTTCATCCATGAAGACGTCTCAATCTAATAATATCCAAAAAAATCTACAAAAGATAATGTTTTTGTTGTTTCAAATATAATAACTAGAGACACTATTTATTTAGAAATAAGATTGCATGTTTTTAAGCTACAGTTAACCACTCACAATGAGACTAACAATAATAAAACATCTGACGATAAATTAAATTTAAGCTGAAATTGATATTAAAGTTAAAATGTCTTATGATAGTACTATGACGTGTAATATGTACTTAATGACAACTCTAAAAATTCTAAAGATGAAACTCACGATAATGCTTTATAATGAATATTATCATCGTGGCTTCCTCAGTTTTAGCAACCTCATCCTTCTCGTATATCTAAAAGAAAAATTAATTAATAAGTTACACGTCAAATGAAACAAACATACATATGTTGTTATATTTGGACCGTAGCATCTCACTTGGTTTGATGGAGCCACAACCTCTCTTCTTCGTCCGTATTCTTAATTTGTCTACTCGTATTATTTATTTTATTTAATTATCTTCCTCTATTTTCGGTTGTTCATCATCATTAATTTTCTTAATTTTTTTCTTCTTTAAGTGTAATCTGCTTTCTTTTTCTAAGAATATAGAGATTTTGATATATATTTTTTATTTATGAAATAATAAAGCGTTTTCCTTATTGCGATGGGATCCATTGTCATTTATTCTTTGAACATTATTGAAGATAAAAAAATATTATTTATTGATTATATCTGTTACATGCTTATGCAAACTCTCACTTATCTAATAATAACATAAATTAAGTTATTTTATAATCCTTTTTATTATTTCCTTCTATCTTTACTTGTATTTTTACTTTACAAATAGTCCTTATAATCATTCTAATATTTTCCTCGGCTTTTCTAACAAACGTATCATCATCTATAGTCATTGTTTTATCAACCTCAATAGTCTTAATCTCCTCCTGAATAGTCTTAACTTCTTACTTAATAATCCTAACTTCCATCTTAATAATATTGGCCTCCTCAATACTCATAGCCTTGTTTACATCAACAATCATTGACTCTTCCTCAATGGTATCACCCACCTAGTCAATATTCCTAGCCTCTTTTTCAATAGTCCTAACTCATTAAAAGTCATAATCGTAACCTCAACTAACCTCCTAGTCCTAGCCTCCTCAACCATTATTGCTACTAGCTTAATAGTCATAGCCTGGCCCTCGTAGATTCATTCTCCTATAAAACACATATAATATCGAAATGATATTAACTACAATAAGCACTTATCCTCCTATAAAACACATATAGTATCAAGATGATATTAGCTATAATATACTAAAATAAAATATCACTTTACTAGTAGTGACATTGATATTTGCTAAAAGAGTCACCTCCATGAATAGACATAATTATATAATAATCTATGATATAGTATTAAACATAAGATTACAAATATTATTATAAATAAATAAACCTAGATAAAATATATAAAAAAGAGACTAATAATCATTGCATATGCAGGACACCTTTAATATCTTATTCATAGTTCCTGAATGAATGACCCATCAAAACCAAGAAATAAATTGGATATGGAGAAGCATCCAAATAAATTGGATCAATTCAAGGAAATGCTCACGGAACCATCCCTATGAAATATAAAAAATCAAGAAGTTAATAACAAATTCTTATAATAAAAGGGTAAAATATAATAAGATTTACATATGCTTATCATTAGTACAGCAAAACACCCTTTAAGATTGTCAATGTCCATATCCACTATTTGACTATTAACATCGTCTAATGACCTAATAATGGTAATGTAATGTTCTATAACCATCAAATATGATGTCATCATTATCTATTTTTATAACTATATAATATTTTGATAATGATAATAAAAATACTATTAATCACCCAAAGTACCATCAATCTAAAATAAATATAAGCTTACCAATATGGTATATTAATGCTATGCTAGTAACTATATCATAACACAAAAACACTCATGCCATGTATAGTGTTTTTCTTGACCTATACATTGTTTTGATCATGATAATAAAAACACTATAAATACTAATTCAAAATATTATTAACTATGTAAATTACTACTAACACCAACCAAATGAAATGTAAACGACCTATACTATTACCAATAATAATTATGTAAATTATTATATCATAAATGTATCTACTAATTATATACCATGAAACTAGTGCTAACCAAAATTTTGTAATCATGATTATCGATCAAACTAAAAATAAATTAATTTAAAATAATTTGAAAACAAACAAATTAATATATGATTATAGTGTTTAAATAGGGAAGACTGCATTACCATGAAACTACTGAGAAAAGAAACAGAAACAATCGATTCATTGTCTTGAAGATCATCGTTAGCGATAATACTATAAAGGTAATACACTATTTTGAAGACCACCAACGCTAAAACCCACCCTAGAAATATGCATATCTAGTCAAGTATTCTATAGAAAAAAGACAGAGGTTTTAGGGTATTTTCATATTAATACATAGTGTTTTATAGTTGACAATAAAAGTATAGAAGCTACTAAAGATTAGAGTCATCGACACTATAGGATATGAAGGAGGTCGTTAGGATTATAAGAGTCTAGAGGTTTGAGAGAGAAATAACAAGATAAAGCACATGAGACTTTAGAGTTTAGGCTGTCACTCGAGAGAAAAACCTTAAGCAAAAAGACAAATGCCCTAACTAAAACAAACTATCTATCAGAGAGGAGAAATATATATTATGCTTCCTCAATCGAGAGAATACGAGATGGGAGTAAGTTCCATCGAAGTTATAGCAAAGAACTAAGAGGCGCATAAGAGGGTTTAGTCGATGGTTAAGGTGCACGAGGGGTTCTATTGATGCATGAGGTGCACTAGATGCTGTAGTGATAATAGAAGTCCGAGAAGAAGTTAAAGAGGCAAGAGATACTTTTAGGGGTTCTATGGAAGCTGAAGTGAAGGGTTAAGAGGCGCACAAGAGAGTTTTATTAACGAATAAGTTGTGCAAGTCTTTATGGTGAAAATGAAGGTATGAGAAGAAACTAGAGAGGTAAGAGAGTAGAGGCGTGAGAGTAAGAGGTAATTGAATTCAATTGCAAATAAGAGAAGACGAAGTATCGATTGGTCTAACATCAATAGGTGGGGTCAAATCGATCCATAGGGTGCATTCAACCAATCTAATATATTGATCGGAAAAAAAAAGGAAGTACTATTTAAGAAATACTTAAAAAGAAAATATTTTTTAGAAATATATATATATAT